>JAQZBX010051867.1:0-19279 GCA_029593785.1 Cabassous unicinctus | reverse complement strand
AAATCTTAAAAAAAAAAAAAAAAAAACATGAACTTTAGAGGTGACCCTCTAAAGGGGCCCTTGTGGCATTGGTGTAGGAAGTGCATGATCCCAGGGCACATAAACTTAGACTAATCAATGCCTGTGGCAATAGTGAGGGGGAGGCAGGGGAGGGAGGGGTCCATTTGATACTTTGTAGCTTAAATAGGAGTCTTTTCTTTTTTTAAAAACAAATCAATTTTATTGATACATATTAATAAAGTATACAATTCATCCTAAGTTTACAATCAATGATATCTGGTATAATCACATAGTTGTGCGTTCATCACTTCAATCATTATTAGAGCATTTCCATTATTTCAATAACAATAATAATAAACAAAAACCAAACAAACAAACAAGAAAATTCCTCTCCTCTCAATCTCTCTGTTTCCCCTGCTGTACATAGCTGCTATTTCTGTCTATTCTTGCACAATTATTTATTTGTTTATTAAGCAGTTTTATTGAGATATGTTCAAATACCATATGATCTATCCAACATGTATAATCAATGGCTTGTAGTATAATCACAATGTTGTGCACTCATCACCACAAAAAATTTTAGAACAATTCCATTATTCCAAAAAGAAAAGCTGCACACCCCTTATCAGTCCTTCCCCAGCCCTGCATTACCACTAATCTAATTTCATCTTTATAAATTGATTTATATTTACATTTTATATAAACGGAATCATACAATATGTAGTATTTTGTCTGTTTTCTTTCACTTAGCATCTCATTAGGTCTCTTAATTAAACCAACTGCCTGGGGCCTGTAAGGTAGGTAGATGTTACACTCAATGCCTTCTCCCAAAGCACAGCATTGTACCTTCTAAGAAGTGAAATGAGTGCCCTGGTTACTATTAGTAATGTCTGGAACTCCAAAGGGGATCAGAAGTGTCCTGCTGAGGCCTTGTATTATGGCCTTAGTATATGTAGAGTCATCTGTTACCTTGATTTATATTTTGGGTGTTTATGAGGCAAGAGATTTCCAGAGTTCTTTACACCACAGGGAACACTTCGTGCAATGGCCCAGAAGTTTGTGAAAATTTGCAGTTGGGGCCATTTGTTGGTCAGGGCATTCAGTGTTAAGAAGACTGCCTGAAGTCTGGCCAATTTTGCTGACCCTTGGATCTCATCCTTTATAAAAACAGCAGCATTCTACTGACTCCATCACATAAAGCAGTGGCGACACCATCTGTAAAATATATGAACTCCTATTGCTGTTCATTCATTTTTGCCCAAAGGGCTCCCGAGGTAGCCAAGGCACCTGAGAGAGGACTGACGTATGTCAGCACCGTGGCATCTGGCAAGGGACTGAGGACAGAGGAAGCCACCTGCAAGAGGGCTATGCCCAATGGTCTAGGTTTAGCTTCATCCTGAAACAAGAGGCCTCAGTTGCTGTGGCAAGCTTGAGGAGTGCTGCCTCCATGACTCAAGGCAGAATGGGCAGCTGTGCATGGAGGGTCACAGGCTCAGGACCTAGGAAGGCCTCTATTTCCAGGAGTCCCCAACATGTAGCCGTCAAATGCTGCCCTAAAGCTGTATAGCACAGAGCCAAGGAAGGCGGTTAATGTATCAAAAGCTCATGGGCAACTTATGGCCATCATGAGGCATGAGAGGAAATCGCTAATTCCTCTGTAAGGAAAAAGTCTCGGAGGCCACTAACGGTAGTGCCTGCTGCTTTCTATTTGGAAAAATTCGAGCACCTTTAGTTGGAAAAGGCTCCATTCAAGGTGGGCTAATTTACAAATAACAGCACCAGTAGATTAGGCAAAATTTGTAAATGAGGATTGTTTTGCCTTCAGAACCCAGAAAGCACCAAAAGATGTTGGACTCGAGTGTCCTAAATGAAACTCCTCAGAGGAGGATGCACCTAACGAATTGTCAAATCTGTGCTCCTGGAGAAAGGTGGATGCAGATAAACTCTTGCCTGCAAAGATTGTGTGTTATGGTCAGACCACTGAGGTACTCACGGGCAGCGTCGTAACGGCGTGGGCTTTTGGAGGGCAAGACAAACTGTGGCTGACGGGCTGTTGAAAGAGACACTGAATAGGACAAAACAGCCAAATCTATAACAGCAAAAGACACGTGGGTTGCTGATTGGACAAAGAAAGTCATTGCAATAATATTAAGCATTGAGTATTAGAGCCATGGATGGGAACCCAACATTAAGGCTGTGGGAATCCACCACGAGGCACCAATTGTTCTTTTCGGGTTTCAGAATGGGACAAATTGTACTGTTAAGTAGGGAAGCAGTGGGGATAATCACTCCTTTACTAAGTAGATCTTGTATAATAAGTTTCAATCCTTGAAAACCATGTTTTAACTTACGTTGGGCCATATTAATTGTTTAACTTGGGAGGCAGGTTTCATGGGGTCACATTTTGTCCAGCCAATTTGTAAGTGCCAATGACTTACGTTAACTTTCATTATTACTCATTAGCTCAGAGCATCCAAGCCCACTATGGAATATTTTAGGGCAATGGGTGTTATGACTGGGAAATTTAGGGAAGGCAATAATTAAGGTGAGGCATTCCTATTTTTCCTCTCTTTTATGTTCAATAATTCCTCTAAGATTATATAGGATACCATGTTTAAATTTAGTGGGATACCCAGCCCAGGTATAATTCTAATTTGAGCCCCATTATCAGTTAAGTTCATGAAAGTTTGCCAGTTGGTGCCTTTCAGCAGATGTTAAAGTTAATTGAGAACTTATATTGCAGAGGTGCAAAAACCAATGAGCACCCTTTTATCATTTTGCTCCATAAATTATTTTAGTACATTTTGGATTTCCAATTGGGTTAAATTGCATACCTTGTCTCAATTAAATTTCTGTTTGTTTGTTTCCTCCCCCTGTATCCAGGTTTTTTTTTTCTTTTTTACTTCCTTCTCCATTATTATTATTATTATTTTTTGTCACTGGATATATTTCTGCTCCTACTTATAAATTTATAGATTTCTTCCACCAGAAGGCCTCAAGTCAGTATTGTCAGGGTAAAGAGTTTGCTCCATGGCAATGGTTATTTTATAGGGTTGAAGGGTACCATGCTTAAGTAGGGTTTGCCTTGGCTCTTTCACTGCTGTGCCACAGGGGTGCCCTTGGTGTTTTATCTCTCCTAGTGTGTATGTGTGTGTGTGTGTGTGTGTGTGTGTTATGTATGTATACATAAAACCCTGAGGATTAGGCTCTTTGTTACATTAAGGTCACAGGCAGCAGAGTGGTATAGTAGAAGAGTACTAGGCTCAGCACCCAGAAATTTCTTTTCTTTAGATACAAATCCCCTAAGAGTATTTTGGATTTCTAGCCAAGTGAAATCACGGCTTTCAGTGTCTGTCTCCTGATCACATGTGGTGCAGATCTTCTTGGTGGTTACAGGTCAAGGTTTCAGGTGGCTGTCCTCTTCCTCCAGGAATGCTGGTCAATCTCCTGGGGGCTGGGGTCCATATCCGGGATGGTGACGTTGACTGTGGCCCATGTGGAAGCCATCAAGCTCCTGGCTCACAAGATCAGCCCTTTAGGCTGCTGTAAGCAGCAGTGAGGAGCAAAGCCCAGGCACATGGGCTGAGGATTTTGCACTGGGAAGCAGTTGAATACCAAATGCTTCTCCCCTCCTTTGAAAAATCATTGTGGGGTGGGGAGGGGAAGTGTACGTTTAATGGCTATGGAGTGTGTGCAAATTAAAAAAATAATTGCAAGTGAAAATGAAAAAGTCTAAGAAATTATTTGGTATGCCCAACAAATATAATTTTCTAAATATTAAAAAATCAGTCCTGGGGCCTTGGGCCACCGTGGACGTGCACCTCGGTACCCTCGGGGTTCAGGAGGATGTGCCATGTAAACAGTGACACGGGGGATGCACAAGACCACTTCCCTTGCCTAAACAACTGCGACTCTAAGAGGCAACCAGACAGCCATTCTTAATTCTGGTAGCATGAGGCTCTGCCCTTAGGTCAACCTGAGAGGGGTGCACCTTCCCAAATGAGAGCTGATAACCACCCCCAAGTGTCCAATCTCTAGTCACCAGGCTAGACTCAGTACATTGGAGTCGTCATCCTTGAGAGCTCTAGCTTGACCTCCAGTAGTGCTGACTAGTACAGATGTTGTGCAATCAACTCACCCTACTCCTATTGGCAGACCCGCTTCCCACTGCTCCCTGACTGTGCTTGTCCTCAGTTTCTCAGCTTCAGACTGGGTGGGAGTCCCAGAGACCTCCTGCTTGAGACAGGTTGCATGTGACAGTACCTCAAGCTGGGATGGGAAAAGATAACCACACCTGGCAGAGAGGCAGCAATATGCCTTGCAAGTCAAAGTGCAAATCCACCAACAGTTAGTGGTCATTGCCACCTTATGGAAAGAGTTAATTAGCAAATGAGCAGTTAGTTAAAGCTGCTCAAGGTGTTCTCCATCATGGTTGGGCCATTCCTGTTCATAATTGTTTTATTCACCCCCTCTTTACCCAACTGGTAAGGAAGGGATTCATCCTAGGATTATGGGCATATTTGAACACCTGACACTGTACAGATGAGATTGATAGCTTATTACTCACATGTACTTGCAGCCTAGGGGAAGAGGGTGTCATGTGGCCTGCAGGGCCACACAGGGATTACACTCAGGAACAGAGTGAACTAGCAGGGCCTATGGGAAGCAGACTTTGTAGTAACAAGTGGGTGAGGTGGCCTCTGGTTCCCACAGGGGGATGTGATTGGCTTGTTTGAGCCATTCCGGGACTTGCAGGGAAGTGAAACCCATTAGGGTGAGGACTGGGGTGGGGTGCAGCTGCTCCAGCTAATAGGGAAATTAGTTGAATAGGGATTTTCCCATTGGGTGGGGGGATATCTGGAGAGAGTTGGGGTACTCATGGCTAGATCTCTAGAGCCCTGTGAGGCTCAATGATGTCCAGGTAGCACATGAAATTGCAGGCTTTATGAGACAATGCTATTAGGAATGGCTCTACCATCCTCCTAGACTACAAGGCTTAAGCTCTCAAATTCCAAAGTTATCTCTGATGATTGTTTTTCTTTTGCCACAGTCCCCACCTATTAGCCAATCAATTACTAAATCACTTAAATGCTATGTTCCCTTTCCTTCTCCTCTACCTTTAGCTCCTTTTCAATGTCTGCTACTCCAGCTCTTCCTCTTAGGCTACAGAAGTGTTTTCTGACCACCCCTGGTATTCTCCCTCCTTTTCCTAATCTATTCCATTGTAGCCAGCTACAGCTCTGAACATACCACTTCCTTCCAGAGGTTTCCTATTGCAACTAATTTTTTTTTCCAACTCATTGCTTCCATATTTAAGAGCTGCCCTCCTATGACCTTGAGATAGATTGGATTATTGGTCCCAACTCTTCACTCCCCTGTGATAGGATTACATATCCATGCAGTTTGCTTGGAACTTTGCTACACCTTCCCACTGAAGATGGTGTATACTTCCTTACCCATGTGAATTTATTTGGCAGTGAGACATGGACAGATGTTGTAGGATCAAAGGTCTTACAGGTGATATTCATGGTTTGGCTCTTATGCTCTGCATCTGCCATGAGAACAACATGTCCTGGAGTCCCGATTGCCCTTTAGGCATGGCTCCAGAGTGAACACTCATGGAGAAGACCTGAATTTAGTCCACAGCCTGGATCCAAGCCACCTGATGCATAGTGGAATCAGAGAAGCCCAGCTAAACCCAATCTAGATCAACCAAACCTCAACTAAACTGTGGATCCATGAGCGTGCGAATAAATGCCTATTAAGATGTACCACTGAGATTTTGGGTGGTTTGCTTTACATCATTATTGTGGTGATAGCTGACTAGTATGGTCCCGATCTACTTTTCTACCTTCAGTCCAGGCTTCACCCTCAGGAACATGCTAGAGTCTAGCTAATTATGGCAACATGATCCACGAAAATGCCCTTGGCTTTTCTACCTTTGGTATCTTGATCCTTGGGTTCCACCATTCTCAAAGTCTCCATATGAATAAAAAATATAGCTAGCATGTATTGGTACTGAACTCTTAATACTCTGCTTGGATGAACTCCTTAAAATCCTCTGGATGATCTTTTTATAATCTTCTTAGGTCCCAATACAGGCTGCCATGTTATTTGTGGCCCTGAACTTTATCTTTTCATGTGTATACTTCATAACTGGAAAGACCTTGTCTTTAAATAAGATATTAAAATTTATTGAAGACCTTATGTTCTAGAACTCTGTCATGTTTTATCTGTCTGTGAGGTAGAGATTATTTTCCCTGTTTGTATAGATAAGGGTGATGAGACTCAGAAAAGTTATGTAACTTGTTCAAAATGTAAGTAGTAATGGGGGGTTGAAATCTACTTCTACTTTTGTTCTGTCTCTATCATGTTTTTGGCAACACCATCTTACCTTTTGCACCCATAGCCTCACAAAATTAAGTGAATGATTTATTGACCAGGTAAATGATATGACAATAGTTGTGTTTCATGTATTAAAAATCTAGAATATGAAATGCCATATGAAAATTATTTAGATATTTAAGTTCCAAACCTTAAATAGCTTATGCCCCCATCATTTGGGGCCTGCTGTGAATATTGCCAATGTTTATTTCTTCAAGTTCTATAGAACTCAGAAGGAAACCACAGGATAGCAGAGAGAGTCTGACCTAAGCCCACAAAAGCCAAAAGTAGCAGGGCTGGAGTTGAAAGCATGGCTTGACACTGTCTCCAAGTCACACCATGGCACCTTCAGGCTTTGTCTTTTTTTAACAGCAGAGTGTCAGCCTCGAATTTTTAAACCTTAACTCTGCATTTCTTTATTCCATGTGTTTAAGATAGACTTTGCATGTTACTATTTTGAAGCAGCTGTTTGTCAGAGCTAGAGAGGAGGGAGGGAATCAAAGAAGTTTCGTGGGAGGGTCTTGTCTTAGAATTGAGGCGGCCGAGCTACCAAGTTCAAGTGAAGTTCCTAGGCTTGCTCTAAATCAGGGCATACTGACATGTGGGGTCAGATAATCCTTTGTTGTGGGGGACTGTCCCACACATTGTAATATGATTAGCAGCATCCCTGGCTTATCTACAAGATGCCAGTTGTGACAATAAAAATATTGCCAAATGTCCCCAGGTAGCCAGTTGAGAACTACTACTCTAAATGAATAAGTCAGATGGAGTTCATAATAGCCTTTTAAATTTAGAAAGAACGGAGAATTAAAAGGATGATAGATTAACTTACATAGAAAAATTATCCTAGTAGCAATTAGATAGAATTCTGGGGTTTAAAAATTTTTTTTTACTTATCTGTATTATATACATCTTAGGAAAGATAAAATCAGATGGAGGAGCCAATGAAAACATAGACTAGATAAGGAACCTGTATGGAGATACCCAGTAAATTAAAGGTACATTCTAAACTAAAACTTGCTTCTCTGAGAGCAGGTAGGTATAACATTGTAGTGACTTGGCAGACTGAGAACAAAAATTTGCCTTCTTGATCCTTGGGTTCCACCATTCTCAAAGCCAGAAAACTCAACTGGTTTTAAGCTATCCCTTGCTGACCTTCCCTCTTGCTCCAGGAATTCTACTATGTTTTGCAACACGAGGTTAGCAAGCCTACCCTTCATCATCAACCAATGTAAGAGGACTTGGAAATATACTTAGGATGGGAGGTGGGTGGATGATATGCAGGGGGAAAAGTATACCTGTTCTCCTCCCTCCTCCCTCCTCCTCCTTCTTTTCCTTCTCCTCCTCCTCCTTCTCCTCTTCCTCCTCCTTCTCCTTCTGCTTCTTCCTAATAAGACACAGAATAAGAAATAGAGAAATAGAAATGGAGAAATGGAGAAGGAACTTGGATTTCTCGTATATATTAAATGGAGGGAGGGTTGATTATGATAAGGTTCTTTGTTTACAAGTGAGAGAAACAGACTCTGGCAAATTTAGACAAAACAAAACAAAAATATTATCAAAACCCAAAAATCAACAACAAACAAATGAAAAACAACCACTCCACAAATTAAAATAAAAATAACAAAAAAGGAAATAGTCCTGTTAGTAGGGCTACAGAAAGGCTACAGGAGGGGCCCTGGAGAACCAGATGTGGGAAAGGACAGGACCAAGGTAGCTATGAAGTCTGGGAATCAAGACCTTCCATAATGTTCTCCCACTGGGAACACTCTGGAAGGGACCTTTCTTCTGGCATGGCTGCGACTCCAACCATCGTCAGTCTCTTTGTCTCCTTGCTCAAGAGTTGTATTTCAGGAGGGAATGTCTGGCCTGGCCTGAGTCATGTACCTGCCCTGTGGCCAGAAGAAGGGAACTTAGTACCTCATGGAAGTGGTAGTTACAGTAAAGGCAATGGGACTGCTGTTTGGAAGAACAAGCAGATGCTTGGCAGACAAAAGCAAGTACACACTGACAGGTGTCACCAGGACAGTGCATGGTGTGGCTTAATTTCAGGCATGTTGCTTGTCCATAAGCCATGAGGAAAGCCCTTCCTTCCTCGTCTTTACCCTATTTCTCTACTCCATTCGGACACTATGATCAGAGATCGTCCTTACCTGCCACAAGCCAATAGAAATTGGATAAAGGGGGAAAGCCTCTGGCTTGTAGAACACTTTCAGGCCTGAATGGTTTAGGACTTAATTATGAGGGAAAGAAGATGGAAAGATGTGGGTGTCTGGGGATGGTTAGGTAGACACACAGGATGATAAACATGAAAAGACAACGGGAACTGAACAGAGAACAGTGAATGTTACAGAATAAGGGGGTCCTTAGAGTACCTCTGAAGGCCCAGGAGCTGCCCCAGGGGCCAGGGAAGTAAGAAGTTATGGCTGTTGAGATTGTAACCATCCCGACCCTGTTTTTGCTTTATTTTAGGTACCGGGGATTGAACCCGGGACCTCGCATGTGGGAACCTGGTGCTCAACCGCTGAGTCATCGCCACATCTGCTTCTCTGAGTTGGTTTTTCGTTTGTTTTTGTTTTTTTAGGAGGCACTGGGAACCAAACCCATGTCCTCCCAGGTGGGAAGCAGGTGCCCAATTGTTTGAGCCACATCTGCTCCCCTCTAGGGTTTTGAAACATCACCTGAACCTTGAATAAATAACTTTTAAATTTTTCCTTGGAGGCCAGTATTTCTTGGATAGCCCGAGAAAGCAGCCTTCCCTACCATACACATTCCATAAGCCATCAGTAGACGTGTTACCTATTGATAAAACAAGCTGAGCAATGTCTTTCCCATGGCTCTGTTGCCAGCGGATTTCCCATCTAGGATGAACTTTGGAATCACTTGAGGATCTTTCTAATACACGATGCCTGGGCCCTGACCCCACAGATTCCAGTTTAATTGGTCTGGGGATGGCCTGAGCATCAGTTTTTTTAAAAACTCCCAGGTAAATCTAACGTGCAGGGTTAGATTTCCCAGAATTGTATGCTGATTTTTCAAAGCCTGTTCAGGCACCATCAGTGTGGAAGACTCATTTGTGCAGGAGCACTTCCTCAAGGGCTCAGCACAGGTATGGTGGCCTTTGGTGAGGACAGTAATTCCTGGGTTGACACAACCAGGTCCTCTAAGATGGAAATAGCAATGGCAGTAGAGAATATGAATGCCTACGTGACTAGTTCTGGAGCCGCCCAGACTCCTCCGTTTCTGGGGTCCGAATTGAGTGCTCCCTGTACTAAATTAGCACATAGCATAAAGATCAGGAGTGAGTCAAGCACCTGACACTGTCCACTGCATTCAGTGGTATTGCTTCCCAGGTGCAAATTTTTCTTCCCAAGTTATTACTCGTATCTTGAGTAATTGGTACATTGAACAAGCATGAAGCATGGGTGACGACCATAAGGTGCCTTTTTTTGTCTTCATACCCATGTAAATAGTTTTTGGGTTTTTTTAATTCCGGTAGAGGTAATTGCCTCTAGCCCCTGGGTGAAGATTCCAACAAACTTATTCACGACTCTCCTGTTCATGTTTTGTTGAAAACAGTCTCAATTCCTACTCTCAATGACTCAGAACGTGGGTTAATGTCAAATCACTTCCCTTCTTCAGTGCGGACCTGTTTTAGACTGGAAGCCTGCAGATGAGAAATGATCCGGGGCCTTTTGGTGTCTCCTCTTTCCCTCCTCCCCTCCTCCCTAACCAGTGGGCACTTCTTTCATCCTTGTGCAGGCACTGCAAGTGAGAGGGTGGGAGGAGGGGCGAGAAGATTGGAGAGTTCTGGCTTGTGTTGGTGGCCTGGTTAGCTGTCTGTACACCTTCAGCTCATGACAAGGGCTCCATTGGGTTCTCTCTTGGGCTTCTAGGAAGTTCCCCATTGTTGGGCACCTTTCTCTGTATTTCTCTTGACGTGGCCTCTATTTCTCCACCCATTCCAGATCATTGCTCATTCATTCACACAGACTTTCATGCAGCAAGTGTCTATTAATTACTTACGAATAAATATTTATTGAGTCAAGAGATGTTCTAGGCACTCTATGTAGTCCTAATAGTGAACAAAACAGTCAGAATCTCTATCCATACGGTGCTTACTTTTTTTGTAGTGGGAAACAGGCAATAAATTAAAAGAAAAAGTGTAAATTATATGAATGTTAGAAAGTGATAAGTGTGGTGGAGGGTGGAAATAAATAATGCAAGGAAGGAAAATGGGTAGGTCTCAGACAGCCGCAGTCAACACTGTGGATGCCTCCTCTCAAACCCCCTTTATTGGGAAGCGGGTGTGGCTGAAGTGATTGGGCTTCCATCTACCATATAGGAGGTCCAGGGTTTGATTCCTGGGGCCTCCTGGTGAAGGCAAGCTGGCCCACGTGGCGAGCTGACCCAAGTGGAGAGCTGGTGCAGCAAGATGACGCAATAAAAAAAGACACAGAGGAGAGACAATAAGAGATGCAGCAGACCAGGGAGCTGAGGTGGCGCAAGAGATTGAGCGCCTCTCTCCCACTCCGGAAGGTCCCAGGATCAGTTCCCAGTGCCTCCTAAAGAGAATACAAGCAGACACAGAAGAACATACAGAGAATGGACACAGAGAGCAAACAACGAGGGGGGAGAGGGAGATAAATAAATAAATAACCTTTTTAAAAAATCCGCTTTATCCCAGTGCACCCATCTCCCAGCTGTCGTGAGGGTTGACTACTGATGGCTCATGGGTGCCCCCTTCTCCTGAGACTCGTACTCAGCTGCTAGGAACCATTTTGCCAGGAGATGCCTGAAAGTTTACACACCCCACCCAGGGGGAAACTGCAACCAATGTCTGAAAAATAGGGGCATATATAGCCTGGCCCCCATCCAAGGTGGAAGAACTCTGTAGTGCTGTTCCTGCCGTGGAATTCCCTGTGGAATCAGGTGGAGGAAGCTAGACTTCTGCTGAAATCACATCTTTGCTTATTTGTTTCCCCTGCCTTGAACTGCTTCCTCCACTTCTCACAAGTTTCTCTTGAGAGCAATCTTTCAATAAGCTACCACACCAAGATGCCCTATTTCAGGCTCTGTCTCTAGGGAACCCAATCTATGACAATACCTACAAGTGGAAAAGGAGCAAAGCTCACAGCCAATCTGGGGGAAGAATTATTCCAGGAGGAGGATTATGTCTGGCTAGTTCCAGAAAAAGCAAGGACAGAGGAAGGTAGCTGATTTTATTTTTTAAAAATGGTATTGGATATATAGGATATTGTAAATTACTTTGGCGTTTCCTTGAGCATAGGAGGAATGTGACCTGACTTCTGTGTTAACGCTCTTGGGGCCCCAGTGATACTTCTCTGGCCTCTCCTTGCCTCTTGAATGACATTAAGTTGATTAAGTTATCATGCCGCCCGCACAGCCCCCACACCTTGCCGGGACAGAACGTAGACCCATGTCAAGCCAGAAGGTGCACCTGGGCACCAAGGCTAAAGCATTAGATTGGTCCTTCTCATTCTGGATTTCTTAAAAGGCAGTCTGATCCCAGTCCACAGTCTGCTTTAACTTTTTCGAATGTAAGTCAAGCACCACTCCCCTCTGTCTCCCAACTCAAGGCTCATCAAGAGGCATTTGAAGACCCCATCATTAAGCTCAGGGTTAAACAGGACCCACCCTCCTCTATCACTCCCCCAAAGCAGGATGGTGGGGAAGGGCACTTAGAATGGCAAGAGCTCTCTCCAAATAAATCTCTTAACCAAGGTGCCCTTCACAAAGTCCCATGGAAGCCTCCTTCGCTAGACTTGAGGTGAAGCGGCAGGTGCAGCCCTAGCCCCGCCCCCCTTCAATGCCCTCTTGGTCTTACCCAGGACTGAGCTCAGAGCAGAGCATTCTCCAGTGGGAGCCCCTCCACAAGCCCTCCATCCTTTCCCCTCTCTAGTCCTCTTGTCATTTCTTTGAACCACCTGAGGGATATGGGATGATTTGTGGAATGAGTTTTCAGACCCATTTTGTCTGTACACCTGAATAACCTGAAATGTATCCTATTGGTGGCGAGAAAGTCTAATGAGAGAAATGGAGCAGACCTGCCCTAACTAAGAGCGAGGCTTGTAAGGCCAGGGCAGGTGGACATCACGGAGAGATAGCCTCTCTCATGATCCACAGCTAAACTCTCCAGGCTTTCTGGAGAATCCACAAACAACTAAAATTGTTTCCTTTGATACCTCTAGCGGGCTTATTCTAGAACAAAATGTCCATTCTAATCTCTTTGTTAGCTGTCAGCTAATCAATTTATCCAAACATGTGCAAACAAGATTCACTGTTTCTACACTCTACAGGTTTTTCTCCTCTTTCTCTCTCTAAAATTCTATTTTTGCCTTTGTTTTTTTGACTCCATCTTTTATCCAACTTCCTCACATGTGAGTTAACAATTTGCAACAAATAGCAAAAAAAACCCAGAATGCAAATAGCAAGGAAAAGTCTCTAACTTACGCTTTGACAGTGCCTCAGTCAAAAAGGAGGCGGAAGTTGTGTCAGAGGCTACAGGTTGTCCCTCAATACCCAATTTCCTCCTCTTACATAAATTAGAAGTTCTGGTTTTGGGGTGGCACAAAAAGAAAACACTTTCCCTTTGTAACAACTTTTTAAAATCCCAAGGAAGGATTCTAACTGGCTTGGCCCCGGGCCACATGTTCACCTCTGGACTGAAGGGTAGGATATTGAGGAGAGGATAGGCTAAGCATGGTTAGCCTGGAGAGAGAGCAGTTCTTATAAACACGAGTGTCTGTTCCCATAAGGAGAGAGAGGCAGCGGACAGGTAAAAGAGGAGACATTCGCTTCAGGGGCTCAGATTTCTGAGGCTGATACTTCCTGTTTGGGTACCATAGCCCTTCTGTGGTCACTGGGTAAGGTGAACCAGGCTAATTGCCAATTTGTATCTAAAGTAAGAAGGCTGAGTGTTTTCTTTGATCTTGAACTTACTTTTATTTCTCACATGTGCTGCCCTGATAAATCTACTTATTAACACTTTCTCTGTTTTGCCCTATATCCTGCGTGGTCTCTGTTATGTTTCTGCTGAAAATCTTATTCACACATTCGTGTGCCTGTCTTGATTATAGAAAAATTTATTTCTACTGCTTCCCTGTCTTTGCTTTACTTCAAACCCATTGATTCAATCATCGGGTCACACACACACACACACACACACACACACACATCATGGAAAAATACATCTTGAGTGACAGGAGACAAAAGCCAAAGCCCTTGGTGCAGTATGGAAAACCAGGGAAAAGCCAGCTTTCAGGATAAGCAGAAGTATCCAACAGATGAGATGATGGGGAGAGAAAAGCATGTCCTATTGGAGGTTGAGTGTGATGATGGTGGAAGCAAAACAAATCTTTAGCTTCTAGAGTGGAGAATAAATAAAAAATGTCTAAAATGGAAACCTCACGAAGTAGAACTATAAACACACGATTGAAAGATTTGAAGGCAAATGCTAAAAGAGACAGCAAAAGAGATGAAAGTGGCTGCTTCCGAGGAGTGGCAAGTAGTGGGAAAAGGAAGATGGCTCGAGGAGCTGATCATTTCCATAATAAATCTTATTGAACTATGCTGTTCAAGTATGAGCATGCTAGGATGATAAAAAACAAAACTACAATGAAAGAAACCCTAAATCTGACCCAATGGTCTTGGATTCTGGTCTGGCTTAGTTGCATAGCTCAGGTTTTCTGTTTATGTCTCTCTTTAGTTTTCATGCCCTGTATCTCTCATTCTCCGGGTTTCATCCCTAGTTTTGCTGGCACCACCTCTAGTTACTTCTTAAGTAAGAAGTATATAGGAAATAAAATTTTAAGATATTTCATTTGTAAAAACATCTTTAATCTACTTTGAGATTCAATTAATAATTCATCTTGGCAAAGAATTCTAAATTGAAAATTATTTTCCCTCAGAATTTTGAAGACATTTTCTCATTGCCATTTAGTGTCCACTATTTTTTGAGAATTCTGAAGCCATTCTCAGTCTTGATTCTTTTAAATAAACTTTGTTTTTCTTTTCTGAATAATTTTGGGTTTTTATTTCTTTGACCCTAGTGTTCTGAAATTCCTAATTATGGGCCTTGATGAGAGTCTATTGTTATTGATGAGCCTCAATGAGCCTTATTTAATTATGGGGAAATTTCTTTATTTTGTTGATTATTTTCTGTTCTCTCTTTCTAAAATGCTCCTTATTGGTATGCTGAGCTTACTGGGCACTCTCTAATTCACAAATCTTTTCTCTCGTGTTCATTTCTTGGTCTTTTTACTCTACTTTCAGAGGTTTCCTCAAAATTATCTTTTGGCACTGCTATTGAGATTTTCATTTCCGTTTTCAGATTATTATTTTCCAAAACTCACTTATGTTAGCTGCATGTTCTTTTAAAAACAGTAGCCTGTTTTTATTTCTTCCATGCAGTATCTTTTCTCTCAGAAAATATTAATGATAGGTTTTTTTAAAAGCTATCTCTTTGCTTAGGCAGCTTTTATGCTGCCTTGTTCTGCAGGTGTCTGGCAATATTTGGCTATGGCACCAATTTAAGAACCTAGATTTCTTAGTTCCATTAAGTCAGTCAATGCATGTCCTTTTGTTTTCCAGCTTCCAAAATTTTAAAGAAGAGATTCTTTCAAATGGAGAAGTCTGTTCACGAAAGAAGAGCTTTTCCCCCATTCTCCTTCTCACTGGTGGTATATGTTATTTAGAGCAGAGGCAGGAAAGGACGGTTACTTTTGCTCAGTTGTCCAGAAAAATTTGGTCCTGTCCCCCCCACCTCAAATTGCATATGTTACTCAGTACAAAAAAGCCCAGTAACCCAGCCTTCCATTCCCTTCGTAGAAGGCAGCTTGAGCGCTATCTACTTACTGCCAGCCCCTAGCGACATCACTCCTCCACTTCCCATCCTTTCCTAAGCAGCTTACAAAAGCAATCCTCCCACTCACATGCAGGTCGTTCCCTAAAAGCAGTTTTGGGAAACAGCTGCTTAAATGCAGCTGTCCAGATGACCCTGCCTCTTTCCCGGCACTGCCCTCTTTCTACCAAGCTCGGCCTCAGTCTCCTCCTCTGTAAAATGGGGATAATACTGCCCTGTCCCCCGCCCCCACCACCAAGAGGAGGAAGTTAAATGACAAATCAGAAAGCCAGTGGTCAGAGCCTGACCTGTCATGGGATCCTCTGGCTTTGACGGCCCTGAAAACTGTAAGCACAGTGGAGACACCTTCTTCTCCTCTACCAGGGGGCCTGTGAGGAAGGCTTGTGCTTTTCCCCACCAGAGCAGCAGTGTTCACAAAAGTGAAAGTAACTTTAACCCCCCTGAGATCAAAACATTAGGTGAAAAAAAGCCCAATAACTAAATTCTCACCTCAACAACCATTGCAAGTAAAACCAAAGAGGGAAGAGAAGACATTAGCCTCTCGTGGCCTATGCCGGCAACAGGGTAACTAGGCAGCAGCAAATCTCTACAGAAACCTGGAGAAGGTGTGAGACACTGTGGAGTCGTGCTTCCTTCAGACACAGGGAATGTCTGCTTGACACCTCTCTTTCTGCCTCCCCCCACCCCGCCACTTCCTTCTATTTTTGTAACTTAGAGAAGAACAGGAAGGGGTATATTTTCTAAATGTTTTGAAGTACTCAGGGCCTGCCCGCATTCTAGAAGCTGGTACATCTGTGAACGTGCCATAGAAAATGACTTTGACCCAGAGCAAGGGTTTCAGGATATCCAACTCGTCAAAGGAGGAGCTGGCTCCAGCCAGGTTTGAGGCCCGTTCCCCTCAAGCGGGCCCAGGAGGCTCTGTTCACACTGCATATGATATTCTAATCCAAGGTTTAAAAAAAAACAAACTCCTAAGGAGTCTTTTGCTTAATAAGTGAAAGGGAAGGTAGCAACAGAGTTCAAGCTTGAGAAAGCATCCTCTGAGCCAGCCTGCCAGATAACTTGTGTCTCTGGGGAGAGTCCTCTGCTGCTGGCATTTCCCTGCAGGTGCTGGTAAAATCCACGGGGACACATTAGGTGGTGACAAAATGATGGTGGAGGCTGTTGAGACAACATTCATTGCTCAGCAGTCAGAAAATGATATAATTTAGACTCAAACTCTTTGCAAATAGAAAATAGAAAAAAATGTGTATGGTTTCCAAATCAAATGCAGTGTAGGTTAAAAATGCAATGTGTTATGGACAAACTCCATTCCCTATATTTGACCTATTTTTTTTTTTCCTTTGGAAAAGTAGTGAGAAGTTCACAGACTTATATGACTGATACCTGTGTACTCTAATGGCTTCCTGAATGAACAAATCTTAACCTTTGGTTATTTTTCACTTTATATAGAAAGAATTTCACACTCCGCCCTGCCCCCCCCCCCCACATTTTACCATCTCAAATTTGGTGCATTAAATTTTTTTCTTTTTTTAAAATTTATTTACTTATTTTTTTTAAAAGATACTTAGATTACATAAATGTTACATAAAAAACAGAGGGGATTCCCATATGCCCCGCTCCCTACCCCTCCCACATTTTCCCACATTAACAACATCCTTCATTAGTGTGGTTCATTCATTGCAACTGATGAACACAGTTTGGAGCATTGCCACTAAGCGTGGATTATAGTTTATGTTGTAGTTTACACTCTCTCCCGCACAATTTTGTAGATTGTGGCAAGATATATAATGGCCTATATCTGTCATTGCAGTGTCATTCAGGACAATTCCCAAGTCCCGAAAATGCCCCCATATTATACCTGCTTTTCCCTCTCCCTGCCCCAGAGCCTCCAGTGGCCACTGCCTCCACATCAATGATAAAAGTTCTTCCATTGCTAGAATCACAATAAGCCTATAAGTAGAATACCAGTAAGTCTACTTTGGTCCATAGTTCATTCCCCAATTCTGAAGATTCTGGGATGGTGATGCCCACTCCGCCTCTAATTGAGAGGGGGCTTGGATCCCATGGGGCAGGTGGATGGGACTCGCTTGCAGTTGTAGACTCTCTCGGTTCCTTGGTCATTGTCCATCATCATCTCCTTGTTAGTTGTCCTGGATGAGTCCAATGAACTGGAGAGTAGGTGTTGCAACTCCGTTGAGATTCAGGGCCCAGCTGGCACATGTACAGCCCAAAGATTTAAGTTTCTTGGATGTACTCCTATCAACTCTGGTATTAATTATAGGTTCAAATAGAAGGGTCAGAAGAGCCATGTGTAGGGAAACCACAACTGAGTCCAACTCTGTCACACTGGGGAGCATAAATTCCAAAGTAGGGCCAACTGGCAAGGGTGCATTTAAAATTAATGATGTGTTGCGGCAACTTTCTGAGTGATACATACAATTATAGTGGATTTTATAATCATTGGCATCTTAGATGAAAGCATGTTTTTACTATTGAAATACTGGCACCGTGGAATCACTACCAAGCACCAACCAGCAATACAACTGGAAAAAGACCTCGAATAAAAGGGGGAAAAGGTAAAGTCAAATGAGTTTACATGGCTAAGAGACTTCAAAGTGAGTCGGGAGGTCATCCCAGAGGTAACGCTCACACACATCTCAGCAGGATCTCATAGACTGCCAAAGTGGATACTACCCCAAATAGTGGGGCTCCTGAGGGCTCTGGAGACATCTAGGTCCTATGGTCAGGGCAGATAACTCCGGAGATTAGTGCCTTGCCAGTGGGCCCTACTTTGGAGTTTGTGCTCTTGAGAGTGACAGAGTTGGACTCATTTATGACTTCCCTACACATGGCTCACCTGTCCCTTCTATTTGAGTCTATATTTGGTGCTGGGGTTGGTAGGTGTATGTCTAAGAGACTGGAATCTCTGGGCTGTCCATGTGCCAGCTGGGCCCTGAGCTTCAGTAGAGTTGCAACACCTACTCTCCAGTTCATTGGACTCACCCAGGACAACTTACAAGGAGGTGAGGACTGACAACCACTATACCAACCAAGACAGTCCCATCCATGGGCTGTATGGAATTGAAGCCCCCTCTCAATTAGAGGTGGAGTGGACATCACCATCCCAGAATCCTCAGGATTGGGGAATGAACTATGGACCAAAGTAGGCTTACTGGTATTCTACTATAGAGTTGTTGTGATTCTCGCAATGGAAGAAATTACAGCATTGATGTGGAGGCAGTGGCCCCTGGAGGCTCTGGGGCAGGGGGAGGGAAAGACAGGAGCAATGTGGGGACTTTTTTGGGACTTGGGAATCATCCTGAATGGCATTGACACGACAGGTATAAGCCCTTATATATCTTCCTATAGCCTGCAGAACTGTGTGGGAGAGAGTGTAGGCTACAATGTGAACTATGGTCCATGCTTAACGGCAAAGCCCCAGGATGCGTTTCTCAATTGCAATGAATGTGCCACATTAATGAAGGATGTTTATGTGGGAGGGTGTGGGAGGTGTGGGAGGTGGGGCATATGGGAATCCCTATTATTTTTTGTGTAACATTTGTGTAATCTAAGTATCTTTAAAAAAATAAAAAAATATATTTAAATTTAAAAAAAAGAAGGAAAGAAGAAAAGAAATAACGGCAAGTGACAGATGAAGGTGAGACTTTTCCTGTTCCCCACCGCTCACCACTCTTGGCCTCATTCTCCTGCACTCCCCAGAGGCAGTGACTATCGAAAGTTTGGTGTATATCTTTTGGATCATTTATATATGTGCTTTTCTTAATATAGAGTTTTGCTGTGTATGTTACTTTTCTGTATCTACCATTTTGCATCTATCCTTTTTTTTTTTTTTTTTTTTTTTTTTTTTTTTTTTTTTTTTTTTTTTTTTTTTTTTTTTTGCTTACAATTACGTGTTTAAAAGATCTATTTGTGCTGATTTATATAGAGGTATTTGTTTTAGCTGCTATATCATGTTCGATTGTATAAATACAGTATAATTTATTTATT
>JAQZBX010051866.1:0-19267 GCA_029593785.1 Cabassous unicinctus | reverse complement strand
TCCAGCCCACACTTGACAGGTGGGGTCTACAAGTGTGTGGACACCAGGAGGCCATTGGAGGGGCTGCCTAGCACAGGAGGGCACCTGGGGGCAGCTGCTGTGCTGTCTGCTGAAAGGACAGTGTAGTTGCTTGGAGCAAGCCTGCTGATGTCAGAGTTGCCTTTCTAAAAGGAGAAGAATCTGTATTTGCAGATGCTAATTCCTCTTCACAGGACAGTTGAGGTTGTAGGCTTGAGGTATAACTATTGCCTTGATGTCTGAACCCCTCACTAGAGTGTAAGCTCTATGACAGCAGGGACTGTTTGTGCTAGTTTCTGCTGTGTAACAAACAATCGCAGCAGCTCAGTGGCCTACAACCACAAGCATCTATTTTCTTGCTCACCCGTCTGCAGGCTGGCTGTGGCTCAGCTGAGCTCAGCTGGGCTGATTCCACGCCGTGGGTTGGGTTCAGGTCTCCTCTGCATGATTATTTCTCCTCCTGGGGCCGGCAGCTACCTGGGGGATGCTATTCTTGTGACAGATCACTGGAGCCCAGCAACCCAGGCAAGCCAAGAAGCACATTTAGGGCCTCTGCTCCCATCACATCTGACATTCCATTGCCCAAAGCAAGTCCAGGGCCACATCCAAAGACGGTGGGCAAGGAGATAAACACTGCTCCAAAGGGAAGCAGAGAATAACTTTGTTGAACAATAATTCACTGTGTCACAGGGTCTACTTTGTGTTTTTGGTTGTCTTAAATTACTTTTAATTAGCTAAGACTTGAATCTATTATTTGTGTGGAAAAAAAACAAAAAAAACAAAAACCTTAAACCTTATAGATAAAGAAAAATTCTCTCTAACAATTTCTTAATTCCCAGCCTCTTCCCCACCCTAATCCAGGGGTAACATCTAATGTCATTTTGGCAACCATCCTTCCATGCCTTTTTCTATGTATTTATATACCCAAAGAAAGTATTTACTGTTTTGTGATTTTTTTAAACATAACTTATACTGTATGTATTGTCTGCAACTTGTTTTTATCAATCAGTGTCTTCTAGATCATTCCATCTTATGAGATAGGTGTGTCTCACTCCTTTTAGCTGCTGTGTAGTAATTGTCCTCTCCTGTGGACACTGAGCCTGGGTCTAGGGTGTCACTTTCACAACCCTGCTGAGGAGTGTCCTTAGCATGTAAATGTTTCTCTAGGAGAGAAGCCAAGAATTGGACTGTGTTCAGAATAGGGTCTGTCGCAGCCACCACTGTATCCACTGGCACCTACTGGTGCCCGACGAATCTTAGTTAAAGGAAGGAATTCCCAGGATTAGCCGAGTCACTGTCTTCATCTTCTTCTTCAAATACTGACCTGTACCTCACTAAAGGAGGCACAAGCCAGCCTTTTCCTGAAGTGCCTCGGACAGGCGTGGGGCGGGCTCAGGGTCACTGCCCGTGTTCTCCCGGTAGCCTGTCGTCTCCTCCATGCCACAAGCTTCCATTCAGCCCTGCCATGCCCAGGCGCTTGGTCTGGCCCTGGAGGTGGAGAGATGGCCGGTAACTTCTGACCGCTCAAAAAGCTGGACACCCAGCGGTCAGAACCACCACGTGCTATTTTCCAGTCACGGAGTGAGGTTACCCCCGGGAGCGCTGAGCCCTGCAGCTCCCATTCCAGCTGGGCGGGAGATGGAGGCCAGGGAGCAGGGGAAGCCGGGGCATTTCCCTCCTTCCCACTCTGCCTCAAGGGGTTGGAGGGGGTGGGTATCTGCAGCCATCTGGGGCATCTGATTGTCAAACTTTTCCATTTTTTAATAAAAAACTATGAATCTGGATTTTGTGTGAAGTCTTCTCATTTTAAAAACAGTAGCACTAATTCTTCAAATATTATGCAGATTTTATCATCCCAACGGGTTGGCAGTTTGACCTTTGGATGGGAGCCGGTGACACTGTCCCTAATTTAAAATTTCCATGATTGATACAACCCTGCTGGAGAACAAACTTGCATGCACACACGTTCTGTGATATGCCACTTCCAGCCCTATGCCCTGGAACAGCTCCCACTGCAGGGTGCAGGAGCCGTGTTCCCGGGCTCTGTGGCAGCAGCAGCACATGCCAGGCAGAAAGGTTGGACACCATCAGTACCCATCGGAGGGAGAATGGGAACTGCCTTGTGACCCATTTGCAGCAAAAATGAACTCCAGCTACGTCTACTAACATAACAAACCTCAAAACCTCACTTTAGAATGAGAACAGCACAGTATATTATTTGCATGAAGTTTTAAACACAAAAAGCAACGGTGTATATTGTTTAAGGATATGAGCATATATTCCACAGATATCAAGGCAAATATGGGTATGACAAGCAACATTCGAGATCGCAGTACTTCTGGGGCAGAAGAGAGAGGCACAGAATGGGGTGGCTATTCACTGAGCTTAACTGTCCTTTTTTGTTGGCTTAAAATACTCAGTGAAATTCTGTGGGCCTGTAAACACTTGGCAGTGGCCCGGCTGCTCGTGGAGAGCTCTGGAGCCTTGTTCTTCTTGGGTATCGGCTGGCTCGATGCTGCTTTGTGAAGGCAGCTCTGGAGCACACAGGCCCCAGATGCAGGCCCACGTGCTGCCTCCAGCTTTTCACGTCACCTCTCTGGACCTGGGCTGTTTCATCTGTCACGTGGGGAGGCTCTGTGGTGACACTCACCAGGGCTGGCTCCATAGAAGGCAGGGCCTGCCCAGGACCGGCAGCTCCGCTCCTTCGCCCCGCGCAGAGGGCTGAGATCAGTGTGCGCTGAGAGAGAAATCCCACATCAGCGTGGCGTGAGCAGGGCAGCAGCAGCCTCTTCCCTCGGGTAACTCCTCCACCGGCGTGGTGGCTCTGCCCTGTGCCGGCTGGAGGGCCAGCGGCCTCCTTTCTCACTGCTCCTGTCTTACCCACTGCAATGAGAGAGAAATCCCAAATCACAGTGTCACCCGGCCCTGCCGACCCGGCCCTGCTGATCATCTGAGAGCCAGCTGCCATGCCAGGTGCCTGGCGCACGAGCCCTCGGGTCCTCCAGCTGAGGCCCAGCCGCCAGGCAAGGGGCAGGCTGTCCCCAGTGGGTGGACAAGGCGGAAGCATCCCTTCCTCTCAGGGAAGCTGCCTGGCCACCTGCACCCCACATCTGTGGGCATGAGGGTTGTTTCACATCACTCATATTGGGGACAATTTGTTATGCAGCCATGGAAACCAGAATAGCCTCTCCAAGGAAGCGGCATCGACCCTGGGTTTTCAGAGGCACAGAAAATGAGGAAGAGAATACCCCAGGCCGAGGAAGCGCCCCAGCAGGCCCTGAGGCTTAGCAAAGGGGGGTGGTGGTGGTGGACCCAAGGTGAGGAGGGCCAATTTTTCATCAGTCTGAGGAGGAAGAGAGTGACACAGTCTGATGTATTTTTTAAAGATTCTGCTCCCCACGGTGCAGGGGGGACACACATGGCAGTGGAGTGACCCAGCTGAGGTCACGTGATCCGTGGCAGAGGAAAAACAAGTGACATGAATAAGAGGTTTTTTGAAGGGAGAATGGACCCATTCCTTACGGCCAAGGTGGTTTTACCAAGTAAATTCTACTGAAATGCTAGCAGCTTCCCTGGGGCAGCGAAGGCCTGATGCCGTAACCTTTATATTTGTCAGGACGCTTTGGAGACAAGACACTTAACAGAGTGACTGCTACAGGCTGCACTGGCCCCCAGGTCCTAAGCTCTGGCACCTTATCCATTTCACCTGTCTTTGCAGATTTAATCCAGTTAAGGTAAGATCATACTGAGTTAGGGTGGGCCCTAAATCCAACGATTGGTGTCCTAATGAAAAGAGGGAAATTTGGATGCAGAGACACACACAGAGAAGAAGGCCGTCTGAAGAGGGAGGCAGAGACTGGAGGAAGCTGCCCCGAGCCGAGGAATGCTCGAGGCACCAGGCTGGCGGAGGCCAGGAAGGAACCTCCCTGGAGGCTTCTGAGGATCACGGCTTGACTGTGGACTTCTGGCTTCCAGAACGGAGAGAGAATACATTCCTGGCTTTTGTTTTTGTTTTTTTTCCCCCGAGATGACTCCCTCGTCTGTTTGCTCATTGTTTTTGCTTGTTTGAGCCCATCGTCTGCTCGTTGTCTGTTCGTTGTTTTTTTGTTCATTGTCTGTTTTTTCTTTAGGAGGCACTGGGAACTGAACCCGGGACCTCCCATGCGGGAGGCAGGTGCTCAACTGCTTGAGCTCGTTTGTTTTTGCTCATTGTCTGGCTCATTGTTTTTTTCTTGTTGTCTGTTCATTGTTTTTGCTAGATGTCTGCTCGTTGTTTGTCTCCTTTAGGAGGCATGGGGAACTGAACCTGGGACTTCCCATGTGAGAGGTGGGTGCTCAACTGCTTGAGCCACCTCTGCTCCCTTGTTTTTTGTTTTTTGTTTTTTTAGGAGGTACCAGGGATTGAACCCGGGATCTCATACCTGGGAGGCAGGTGTTCAACCACTGGGCTACATCCACTCCCTACATTTCTGTTTTAAACCTGCTTTGTGGTACTTTGTTACAACAACCCTAGAAGCCAATACAGTGATTTAAGTGAAAGGGTTAAGTAAAGTGCTGGACTCACACTGGTTAAAAGCACAAGTGCAAGGCTCTGTATAAAATTCCTAGGGCTGCTCTAACATGTCACCACAAACCAGGTGACTTAAAACCACAGGAATTTATTCTTGGACAGCTCTGGAGGTTAGAAGTCCTAAATCAAGGTGTCCGCAGGGCCTGTTCCCTCTGCAGCTGTAGGGGAGGCTCCTTCCTGGCTCTTCTGGCTCCCAGCAGCCCTTGGCCTTCCTCGGCTGAAACCCTATCACCCAATCGCTGCCTCAGTCCTCACGTCACTCTCCCCCGTGCATCTGTGGCGTCTCCTTTCATAAGGCCAACCCAAACCCAGCAGGACCTCATCTTAACTACATCCGCAGGGACCCCACTTCCAAATAAGGTTGCCTTCTGAGTTTCCAGGTGGACTATTCAACATGCGCCCGTCTCCCACATACCCACATTGCTCCTTGGTTCTGCCCTCAGCTAAGCTGACCCCGTTCTCAGGTAGGTCTCCCCGTAGATCTGGGCTGGAAGTCTCAATTCTTTCAGGGTCAAGTGCAGGGGAAGAGAAGGCGTGCCTTCCTCCCAGGCGCCCCTGGAATTCCCTGGGGTTCTTGTTCGCTCTGATTTGCTCTGTGTCCTTCCTCTGCTGTGGCCAGGGCCACATGGGTCTGAGCTTGGCTGGAGCTGGGCCACCGGCCCCTCGATGCCAGGGGGCAGAGCCGACACCACTGAGCCCCAGGATCTGAGAGAAGGGAGGGAAGGTGGTCCCCTGAGGGAAAATGGGGGTACTGGTACCAGAAGAAGAGAGAAGAAATACAAGGCAGACAAAACCCACCAGTGCCTATTACACTTAGTAAAACTAGTGAGAAACAGCCCTTAGAGAACACAGTCTACGGAGGAAGCAGGTTGAGGAGCCAACAGGATGAAGACCAAGGGGGAGAGAACTGGGAAAAGATAAGATGGCCCTACTTCGGCTAGCACTTCAGTGTTACTAAAGGGTTTCCCAGCCTTTGCCTTAATGCTTCCTAATGAGCAGGCATCCTCGCCCACCACTCCACAGATGGGGAAATTGGGCTCAGAGAGGCTATTGCTGCAGATCACACCACTAATGAGAAATTTGAACGTGGGCCTTGAGACCCCAGAGTAGAGCCATCCCTGTGGACACCACCTCTCAAGCCCAGAGTCCCAGGGGCCTGGACACTGGGACAATGACAAGCACTGAGCACTCTGGGGTTGGAGGAGGCAGAAGCACATTAATATGCTATAATCATAACTGCTGCAACTTAATGGATCCATTTACACACACTACATTAGGCAGTTCTTCCAGAAACACCCAAGAAAGCTTAAATATTATCTCCATTTTCCAGAAGATAAAAAGGTGAAGCTCAGGTTAAGAACTGCCCAGTATCACTCAACTAGAAAGAGGCAGTGGCAGGACTTGAACTCGGGGCTCTGATTCTATGCCCAAGTGCTTGCCTACTGCACAATACTACCTTTAGGTCTAAACTGTGTTCCATCACTGCTGCCCCAAGTTTAGGCCAGTTAGGACGTTGAAATCCTTGCTAATTTATTTCATGTCTTAGGAATTGGAAGTAGAAAATAGGCTCTAAAGCTCCAGGGTCTTAGCTCAGTGCCTGTGCCAAAAGCAATCTCTGTAAAAAAAGGTTTTGGAGGAACACATGCGTGTGGCTGTGTCTTTAAAAAGCAGAGTTGAAACACTGTCTGCTCAGAGAGGTCTGGAAACATTTCCTGTGCTTCCTTGGCTTCATGCTCTTTTAGGGTGCTGGAGGAGACCCCATCAAATCATTTTAAAGGTACTTGGTATTTCATAAATTAACAAGTCTTTAACTTTAAATCCTCCTCCACTCAAAACCCCACAGAATTGGAAATTGATCTCTTTATGGTGACTCTGTTTACAGCTAATTCCTCTCCACACCACCAGATCCATCTCCACTTGGTGCCAGAAGTGGAGATGCCTGGCCAGCAGCGGGCAGACAGAGGCGGAAGTCTGCCTCAAACACCCCGGGTTTGGCATCTTCTGGCGGCGGGGATGTCGCTGATGCCACGGCTCAGAAACCCCCTCCGCGGTGTCTGTGGTCTGCCCAGGCCCAGGAGCGTCTCCCTTCCTGGTCTCCGGTTTCCTGATGAAGTCAGATTTCCTGGGCTGTGGATTTAGTTACCAATAATTGCCTTGAGAATGGGCAGATGTAGAGCAGACAGTTTTGGAGCCTGAAGCACAAGGAGCATCCTCTCTCGTCGGGGCTCAGCTGGGAGGGGCCGGTTATGAGACCCCATGGGACCATCAGGGGCGACGTAGGGTCAGTGTTTATGAAGTCCTGATGCGTTGCTTTTAAGCTATACTCATATCCGGACACACGGCAAAATCTGGCATTCAGAAAGGGGGGTGCGCCTGGCTTTACCTGGCTGTTCATTAGAGTGGAAGGGAAGAGATGTGTACTTCGGAGAGGGGGCTGGGTGAAGTTGCCTTGGCTGTCAGCCAGTGCTGAGGCCCTGTGGTGGCGCAGCGTGGAATCTGGGTTTTCCGCGCTTGTACAGAAAGCAGATCTGTCAATTGCAGAGTCTCCTGCCAGGCTACAATGAGTCACTTTTTCCACCACCCATTGCCCCCTCTCTAAGCCTGCTCTCTCACCCTGTGAAATCAGGAGCAGAGCCTGCCCTCTGGGGAGAAGGAGCTCCCAAGTCTGGGTGCAGGAGCCCCATGTTCTTCCTGCTGGCCAGGTGTGGGTAGAGCACTGTCCCCCTACCCCTCGACCCCCCAAAAAGCTGTCATTTAACAAGATCTGGCTTCCCCTCACGAACAGAATAAAATCCAAATTCCTACAGGGCCCTACATCATCTAGGCCCTGCCTGCCACCCCCTGACTTTTCCATTTTGTTTCCCAAATACCTCAGGCTCCTTCCCATGTCCCCCACCTCAGGGCCTTTGCACTGGCTGCACCTCTGCCTGGAATGTTCTTTCTTCAGTCTGGCTGGCTCCCTTTCTTCTTTCAGGTCTCTGCCCAGTTGTCAGCTCCTCAAGGAAGCCCTCCTTGATCATTTGACCTAAAATACTATCTTGTTTTGTTGTGTTTTTTAAAATAGCATTTGTAAATACCTGGTGTGATGCTATATACTTGATTATTTACTCATTGTCTATCTCCCCCACTAAATCATCAGCTCCATGAGGGCAGGGATTTTTGTCTGTCTTGTTCACTACTGTGGCCTCATGCCTGAAACAGGGCTTGACATAGTAGATGCTCATAAAGAGAAGGAGAACGAGTGTTGAACACACAATGTACAATTAGGGAATAAATAAAAATCATGGAGCTATGAAATGAATTGTGGATCCAGGTTAGAAAAGGGTGCCAGGGTGCAGGTAAGGGTATGCTTACTTTGGGTTGGAGAAATTGGGGAGGACCTTGTGAAGAACCTGGGTAAACTGCTTTGCCTCCCAGGGGAGGTGATATTTTGTGAAACATATCCATGGTAGAGAAGTGTGAAGAGGGAGCGCTTTGGAATCACACTGCTTGGGTTTTACTCCCAGTCTTATTTCTTCCCTGCTGTGTGAGCCTGGGCAAGTCAGACAGCCTCTCTGAGTCTGTTTCTGCACATGAAAACTGGAGCTAGTAATATTACCCACCTTGCAAGGGATTTGGGGCGATTTTATGAGATAACATAGATGAGACATTTAGTACCCTGCTGGCACAAAGTACAACTACATTAAATGTTAACTAATAAAAGTTTCTGTTGTATGAGTCACCCATGCGTAGATAACTTGCTGTGCGATTTGGGGCTAGTTACTTAACCTCTATGGGCCACAGTTGCTTCATGAATGAAAAATGAGAAACTCAAACTCAGTTCTTCCGAGCTCTAACATTCAGTCCTTGTCAGCGTCCTGTACACTGACTTCTGGTATTGAAGGGCAACTGGAATTTCTCTCTAATCTGTTCCTTCCCTTATACCTTCTTGATTTAGATCCTGGGAAACCTTTGCTAGCTTGGGTTGAAAACAAGGGAAAATCCAATTGGGGTTGAGAAGCAAAGGCTAGAAGTAGGTTTGTAAGTGTGCGACTGGGATCAGTGGGGTTGGGGCTGTGTGGGCCCTGGCTGGCAGCAAGGCGCGGGGCAGAGCAGGCGTGCTGTGGTCTGGTGAGGGGCGTCCCGGGCAGGCCTAGACCCTCAGACGCAGAAACGCCCCTCGCAGCCTGGAGATTCCCCTTCCACTATTGAAATACCCAGGACTCTCATGGTTGCAAGTGACAGAAACCAAACTCAGACTGGCCTCGGCAGTGAGGCTTCAGCAATAAAGCTCCTCTTTATGCATGGCTGGGTCTGGGGGCCTAAAGAGTGTCCTCAGAAGTCAGTTGTTCTCCATCGCTCCACTTTTATTTCTTGTGGTGGCTTCACCCTCGAGCCGACTTTTCCCTCAAGGGGGCCGGACAGCCACCGGCAGTTCCAGCTTACAGCCCACAGCTTAGCAAGGCCCTAGAAGAGAAGGAGAGCACCCCTTTCCCTGCAAACATCCCAGGGCTGGCTCGGATTCAGCCCAGCTTTGTGGCAGGGGCCCAATCACGTGACCAGGGCCGCAGAGTGTGGTGATTGGCCGGGCCTGGGTCACGTGCTCAGGGTCCGCCCCATAGAGGGAGGAAGATGGGAGAAATGGATTCTGGGAGGGTGGACAGCAATATGGTGTCCTGGTGAAAAGCACAGACCCTGGGCTGAGACAGCCTGGATCTGAATCCCAGTCCTTACCCTCTAATTGGAAAATGGGGCTATTAGTACGTCTGTCAAAAGAAGGGTGTGTGAAGATTGACTGAGCGGCTGTCTATAAAGTACTCAGCTGCCTTGCGTACCCTACATGAGTTGTGGTGGCGCAGATTTCAGCTCTTCTGGGTCACTTATGCTCATGAAAGTCTTTCCTCAGACTTCCCTTTCAGAGCAGCTCCGTCACTCGTGTGTCTGGGTCAGGCAAAATAGGTGAGGCAGGCGCTGAGTGGCAGAAACTGGTCCCCAGAGGGTCTTGCTGACAAGTGGAGTTGGGGGTGTGGTGGAGAGGGTGGCAGGCACCCTCCCAAGCCTCCGAGGTATATATCTTTTACCCCCCAAAACAGAAGCCACCCACCACCTGGACCTAGAGGAAAAGTGAGTCATTTGTTATCCTCCTTGGGCTTTCACACCCCAAACGGCCAATTGTTTGTCATACTTTAATTTTTCTGAGAAGTATTTTTATTTACACTTATTTATTTACACTGCCCTCTACTGCAGAATATTGGACATTTAAAAGGCAGCTACAAGGGTAAAACCTAACAGCTTTTGGTGTGTTTGGTGCCCGTGTGTCTATAGACAGGTGTTAATTATCACTGCATAACAAATGACCACAAACAGAACCACTTAAAGCGACCCACGGTTGAACCAGCCTCACAGTTCCTATGGGTCAGGAGTGTGTGCCCGGCTCAGCTGCGTCCACCCTTTCAGGGCCTCTCCCAAGGCTGCGTTCAAGGTGTGGGCCAGGGCTGCCATCTTACCTGAAGGCTCCACTGGGGGCGGAGCCTCTCCCAAGCTCACGCACGTGTTGCTGGCAGGATTCAGTGCCTCACAGGCTATTGGACACAGAGCCTCTGTTCCTGGCTGGCCACCGGCCACTTCGGCTTCCCCAGTCTGCTGGTGGCTTCGTCACAGCCAGCAGTGGAGTCTGCCAGCAAGATGGAAGTCAGGGTCTTTGGTAGCCTAATCACCGCAGTGCTATCCCTGTCTCCCTCTCCCCACCCCCCCAATGCTGAAGCATTCCACTGGTTAGAAGCAAATTACTCAGGGGGAGGGTTTATACCAAGCTGGGTCTACCTGGGGAAGGGGGGCGGGTGTCAGTGGGGGTCATCTTAGAAGGTGCCTACAACAGCAGGGAAGACTTGTGGGGTGTAGGCAGACATGTTCTCACCTCCTTGGGATTGTAATAAAGTCCCTGAACATGTCCACACCTCGCCTCAAATCACCTTGAAATGAGCCTTCTTTATTCAGGAAGGAATTGGCCTCAGTTATGTAAACAGAGGACAAGCAGACACCCATTGCTTGAGGGTGGGAAGGAACTTCTGTGGCCTGTCAAAAGCAGGCCTCTTACAAAGAAGACCTAGCTGCTGGGAAGGGGAGGCGGGGAGGGAATGAGAGAGTGAATTATCCACCACAGCTCCTCAGGAGCTGAAGTTAGGAAAGGCCATCAGAGTGGACCATGATGCTGGCAGCTAGTGTTCCCTGGCTGAGGAGGACAAGAAACCCACGTGGGAAATCAGCAGGAACACCTGGTCTGGTGGCCAAAGTTCAGGCATCCAAATGAGCTTTGGGGAGGGCTGCTTCCGACAGGGCAAGTGGGAGAAACTGGAATCCCCTCAGGCGCTAGCAATCCTTATACAATTTTGTTGGGGAATAATGTCCATGCTTGGGATCCCCAACCTAGAGAGCCAGGATTGTGCGCAGCCTATGTTCAGCAGTGACCCCTAGTGGCAGTGAACAGCAATGGAGGCAGTGCCCGGTTCAGATTCACCCAGTTCTGCTGTTTGGCCTCCTTTGGACCAAGTAAACCCAGGGTTCTTGGACAATGGAAGTGGCGAGGAGACAAGAGGTTCAAGGGGAGCTATTTGACTTCCTGCTAATGAGGGTAGGAGAGGCCCAATTCATTTGCTGAAAACATGAAAGCAATAGGGAATTATTTAAACACCTCTGGCTATAAGGGCTACAGAATAACCCGGGAATTGGCGGTCTTTTGGCTTTTTTTTTTTGCTTTGCTTAAGGACCACATAATAAATATTTTAGGCTTTTGGGTCATACATGTTTGTTCCGATGACTCAACTCCATTGTCGTAGCATGAAAGCGGTCACAGACGGTAAGTAAGAGCATGGGTGTGGCTACGTTCCAATTAAACTTTATTTACAGAAACAGCCAGTCACAGGCCATAGTCTGCTGACCCGTGGGATAAACAAAGTCTTTATTTTCACCTTTATAAAATAGATATTTCATTTTGCGAAAAGTTCTTTCACCTTTAGATAAATACAAGCTCATCAACGATTTTCCAAATGCTATTTCTTTATTTATTTTAATGGAGAGTTATTTATTAGTTATTATTTTCTCCTGTGGGTTAAGGGAAGCTCAATCATGGCTTTACTCACTCTTCTTTCCTCTTTTGTGAGTTATGCTCAATTTGGTCAGTTAAATGCATGTATGTACACATACACGTACAAGCTGAGGAATGTACGACTTGTGGTTGTAAAAATGAAGTTGCTCATCCTCTGCACAGAGACTCTGGAAGGGCTTATGAATATCAAGTAGTATCCGCTGGCATTGTCCAAGACACATCACTTCCTATGATGGGGGAAGTCTCCCCCCCAGTCTAGCCGCATGCCTGCAACACAGGCTCAAGTTGGCATGAGAATTTTCCACTAGACAGCTCGCTGGTCTCCCGCGGCCAACTCGGAGGTGTTCCTATCCTCAAAGCCACAGCCAAGTCCAGGCCCTCCCGGGCAGGTCTGGGGAAAAACCACTGAGCGATTTGGGAGAATGACGAGTCTGGGTCAAAGGCAAAGGGACTCCCTCCCGCCCCCAGCGTCTCGTCTCCTCTCTCCAGACTGACCTGCCGTTCATCTTGGATGGATTTTTTTGAAACTTCAAGCAGAGCTTTTAACCATGATATGAAGCACATGTACGTATTCTCTATGTGCTCATAGATATTTAATACAGATTTTTGAAAACAGCAATGAAAATCTACTTGGGTTATTATACTTAAAAGTACATGAAATGGGAATCAGGCTTCAATTTTCGTATCATAGTTTGATGGGAGAAATGATTACCTGGCGGGATTTATCCCTGGGATTTGGCCTTATGCAGTATTGGGAGCTGGTTAAACAGTCTCTGTGAGGCTTTCTTTGAACCTGGTGCTGGAGCCTGAAGTCAGCAGTGCGGCTGCTGGGAAGGAAGGAGGGATGGGCAATGGAAGAGAGTGAGGGCAAACTGGAGCCCATGAGGACATGTTGGAACCTGTGAGGTCCGGCTGGAAGCCCCCTTGGTCTCACCCCCCTCAAGTGTCCAACTGGGATGATCCCCCCAGGTGGTCCTCAGGAGAAGGTGGTGTCCTTTCTCAGGGAGCTAACAGGCCCCTGGCCCTGGATTTGGAAGAGCTGAAGGAGGATCTGCAGGAGCTGGTGGAGCTGCAGGCCAGTGGCTGCCCACGCCCACCAGGTGAGCTGGCAGAAAAGCACCCACGTGTGTGAGCTGCCACCGCGCATCTGTACTGACCTGCCAGGCGTCAAAACAGGACATCTGCGGCTTCACTTCCACCTTCCAACGCTTGCGCAAAATGCCTCTTGTGGTCCACACTAACCAAAAACTATGCAGAGAAGGGAATTCTGGGAATTCCAACTTAGCTGAGTTGACACAATCCAAATCTACCGCACTGATTACATTGACAAGTAAGTGTATAAAAAGTGAAAGGCAGGTAAGTGAATTGATTTCGGCTTTTATTAGACATGTCATGCCCAATTGTCAGTTTAAATGTAAGTATTTAAAACATTCATAAAGAAAAGTTCTGGTGTAGTAGGAAAGGCTTAGGTGTCAGAAGATCTAGATTCAAATTACTAGCTCTGTGACTGAGGACAAGTTACTGAACCTCTCTGAGATGCATTGCATCACCTGTAAAATGGGGATTAAAAATATCTATTGCATAAAGATAGTATAGAAAAGACTCAGCAGAATGGTTGCATACAATAGGTGCTCAATAAACATAAGGCCAGTTCAAGGCACACAACAGCAATGAATCAAATCGTGTGGTACTTTGTTTTTAGGATGCAGCAACCCCTTTGAGTCTTCCACTTGACCCTGAACTCCTTGAAGGCAGAGGTTATGATCGAATGGCCACCACGAATGAACGAATGCCCTACATGCCTGAGTGTTAGGCAGAACAGGCGTGATTGTGCCCATCTTAAAACAGGCTGAGCTTTTGTGGCTTATTTGGTGACTAAGCTAGGGTTTGACGCCAATCTTCTGACATCTAACCCAGGGCCCTTTACAATCCAACCAGCCACGTCTCTTCTGTACACCTGAACATTCTGGGACTTCCATGAGGAAATGACTGCTTTTGTGCCCAGAAGCAATTGCTTTTTCTTTGATTTCCCGTTATTCTGAAGTCATAGCAATGCTTAGAGTTCTTCACAGGCTGCCCCAAGAAAGCCTGGTTGGGGAGGCTCTGCTCCATCTGCCTTCGGAGAGGCCTGTGTATTCTGTTTTAGATACATTCCACCTTGTCCTGGCCGTTTTCATTCATTCATTCAGTTATTCACAAAATGTATTAATGTATTATATGCCTAGCATTGTTCTAGAACAGCCTGAATTGAAATTCAAAAAAACATTACTCTTGTGGGGACGTGTTGGTGCGGGTGTGATATATTTATTAAATAATACACAGTATAGTGTGGACTTAGTAAGGCGTCCATTTTTCACCTAACTGGCAAAGGGGTCCATGGAACAAAAGAGGTTAAGAAGCCCTGTTCTAGAAGCTGAGGACACAGCAGTGAACAAACATGGTCCTTCTCTTCTGGAACTTACCTTCTGGTAGGCTGCAGTATCAGCCTCCAAGATGGCCCTCATCAGCCCTGCCTTCTGGTATTCCCGTTCTCGAGGCATCCCTCCCATGCTGAGCTGGGATGACTTGAATCTCACACACACACACACACACACACACACACACACACACAATGGCAGCAACAATGGAGTGTGGCTTCAAGGCAAGATCGTAAAGACATCATGCCTCCTTTCTTGCTCACACTTGGCTTGTACACTCTGAGGAAGGCCAGCTGCTGAGTCGTGAAGACCCTCAAGCAGCCCTATGGCAAGGTCTACGTGGCGAGGCGAGGCTTCCTGCCAACAGCCACGCAAGTGTGCCATCTTGGAAACACGTCCGCCAGCCCCAGTGGAGCCTTCCGATGACTGCAGACCCAGACAACATCTGGTCAGCTACTTCATGAGAGACAGCTGGAGACCCAACTAAGCTGCTCCCAAATTCCTGACTCATGGAAACTGTAACATAATCAATGTCTGTTGTTTTAAGCCATTAAGTTTGGGGATAATTTGTTATGCAGCAATAGATAACTAACACATGTGGAGAGAGATTCTTCCAAAGAAACAAAATATATAACCTGTCAGATGGTGGATAAGGGCTGTGGAGAAATAAAGCAGGGAGGGGGACTGGAGAGGGGGAAAGGATTGGGGTTTTAATTTAGGTTGTCAGACCCAGGTGTCAATCACCTGATGAATGGATAAACAAAATTGTGGAGTATACACACAATGGAATATTATACAGCGGTAAGAAGAAATGAAGTCGTGAAACATGACAACATGGATGATCCTGGAGGACATTATGTTGAGTGAATCAAGCCAGATACAAAAGGACAAATACTGTATGATTGCCCTATTATGAACTAAATCTATCATGTGAAATATAAACATATTATGTGGGAAAAAAATAAGGTGGTCAAGAAGTCTTCACTGAGAAGGCGACAGTTGATTGAAGACCTGAAGGACATGAGGGAGCAACTGCATGGAAAAGTATTTCAGGCACAGGAACAGCACCTGAGGCAGGAGCTTGAGTCAAAGGGTCAAAGAGTCAGCAAAGAGGCCTCTGTGGCTGGAACAGGTGAAGAGGAGAAGATGGTCAAAGATGAGGGTAGAGAGGTGGCGAGAGGCCAGACTGCGAGGGGCTTAGTACTCCATGATGAGCCGGTGATCATAGTGGCACCCAGTCAGGGGCACATCTTGGTGCTGGGCATGGCTCTTCCCATGAATTGCCTCCTCCCAACTTTGCCAAATGAGGTGGACACTGTGACTATCCCCATTTGCCAGATGAGAAAACCAAGGCCCACAGTGGTTATATTTTACTTACTCAGGACCATACAACCAAGACATGGCAGAAGCAGGATATAAACCCAGGTCTAAAGATCTTACAACCAGCTGGAATTTGGAGGAGGGGGCTCCAACTGTTTCCTTGGGGAATCTTGGTGCCCCATGATGTTCTGTGTCTGAATTGGGATCTGCTAGGCCCATGATGTGGGAGGTAAGTATGTATTTCAGGCCCTGGCTTGAGCACTGGCCATGAATGAGCCACCAGGGTGGAATTTGGGCTCGGTCCAAGGTTCTGAGGAGCAGCGAACACACTTGAGGGATCCCCAACCCTAAGGGAGAAAGCAGGACCAGCCGAGGCCTACTTGGCAGCCAAGCGCGCCGGGCTCGTTGGTCCTTGGCTCCCACAGAAATGCATGAATCACTGTGGCAGCGCAGCGCGTCTGCCCAGGACGCGACGTTCTCCAGGGACCACAGCCCCCACTGTGAGCTGGGACCAGCTAGGCAGCGTATGTGGAAAAATACTGTGGTGGGGTGCAGCCTGGCATCTCCTTTTGTTCTGTGTTGCCCAAAATTTGCCCATGGCCTCTTGCCAGCCAAGTAGGACTCAGTACCTTGGGGGGAAAAAAAAAAAAAAAGCCAAAGGAGCACTTTTTGAGAAGCCAGAGGCCCAGATTTTAGACTTTGCTTTCTTTCTCCAGGTTATAAGGACAGACGTAATAGTAGACAACACTAATTACATCCTGAGTACCAGGTGTGTTGCCAATACTTTCCACTGTTTTGTCGTGGTTAGTCCTCATCACAATCTTATAGGGGTGTGCTCTTCTTATCCTCATTTTCCAAGTGGGGAAACCGAGGCAGAGAGGATAAATAACCTGGCCATGGTTAGGAGCTTTCACACTGTGCTTTGCCATAGCCAAAGGATCTCTGGAGTTAACTCAGGGGCACCCAACCTATTCTCCACTTCAGAGCACTCCGTTTTTATGTAGGCCTTTATATATGGACTTCTGGATAATAGTATTAATATAAATGAACAAGAATACTGGCAAAGACTGCTTGTTGCCAGTGAATGGAATGACAACATCCATTTTTTCTTTTGTCGATAATAGAATTCCAATTTTATTGTGGCATGTGTCTAGCTAAAAGGGTCTATTCCCAGCTTCCCTTATAGCTAGAGGTGGCCAATGAGATGTAAACTGAAGTCACCAGATGGGGCTTTTAAAAAGGCTCTTTACAAAGTTTACTTATCTGGAAGATAAGCCTTTTTGTCTTTCTTCCCTTCCTCCATTTTCATGCCTGGAACTTCAACATTCTGGGTGGAGCCCTGGCAGCCATGTTGGGCCATGATTTGTCACTGAAACATATACTGCCGTCTCCATGAAAGAAAAATGAGCCCCACATTTATTTAAGCTGTATTTGGGTTTCTGATCTATTTGGTGGAAGCTAAACTTATGTAGATTGCAATGCTTATTGAGCATTTATGCTGGTTACTGAGCTGAGAACTGAATATAAATCTCATTTAACTCTTACAATAATCCAATGAGTAGATGGGTCTGCAGCCAAGTGGTCTGGGTTTGAATCCTGGCTCTGCCTCTTTCAACTAAGGCAAGTGACTCCACCTCTCTGAGCTTCATTTTCCTGATTTCTGAAATGGGTATAGCAGCAGTAGAGTCAATCTCATCAAGATATTTCAAGAACTAAATGAGATTTTACACAGAAAGTGCTTATAATAATACCTGGCTTGATGAATGTCAGGTATTATCCCCTTTATGAAGATGAGGAAATTGGAGTGGGTGGGTGGAGTGATTTGCACAGCCAGTGTGGGGAAGGGGTGGGAATTTGAATTCAGGCAGGGTTCTGCTAAAGTGAAATAAGCTAGGTACTCACTATTAGATAAGAGGATTTTTTAAAAAATGCCGTGTAGGCTGTTATATGTATCTATAAAATAATGATTATGGAGTTACCATGTCACTACTTTTTAGCTAGTGAAGAAATATTATTCAGCTTAAAAAATTCTGAGCCTCACTGTGTGTCCAGTGCTGCAGGGCTTGGGAATACAAGGAGGCTAACTTGGAAAGGCAGAGTCTCCAGGCTGGAGAGGGTAAGGGGCGCATTGACAAGCACTTACATACAGTTATGTTGTAAGTGCTGTGTAGGGGATCCCCAAGTTGTGTGAGCTCAAAGAAGGGGCTCCTAACCCATGACTCAGGGAAGGCTTCCTGGAGGAGGATGCAGCAAGGCTTAATATGGGAAGAAGCCATGGTAGGCACCTTCTGACGTGGCTCCTAATGAACCGAGTGATTTGCTTCTAAAGAATAAAATGGTAAAATGATGGGATGTTGCTTCCAAGATTAGGTTCAAAAGACAGAGACTCCCATCTTGCTAGCCCTCTCCTATCCTCTCGTGCACTCACTCCGGAAAGGCAGCTGCGATGTTGAAAAATGCGCTATGGAAAGGCCTATGTGACAAGGAACCAAGGCTTGTGAGGACCTGAGGCCCTCAGTCCAGCAGCCCAGGAGGACCCGAATCCTGCCAACAGCAACAGAGTGGGCTAAGGCCATGGACTCTACCCAGGCAAGCCTTGAGATGACGGCAGCCTTGAGAGAGACCCAGAGTCTGAGGACTCAGCTAAGCAGTGCCCAGACTCCTGACCCATAGAAACCATGAGATAATGAATGTTGTTTTGAGCCACTACGTTTTGGAGAAATTTGTTACACAGCAAGAGATAACCAATACAAAAGGGTAGAGATTAGCCATGTGTTGGGAGGAAGAGAGGGAGGGAGGTGAAGTCATTCCGAGGCTGCAGATGAGCTGGGCAGAGGCCCAGAAGGAAGGGAGAATGGTGCTTTCACGGAGCTGCAATGCTCTCATTGGATTAGAGTGCAGGCTGTGAATGTCAGCTCCGTGAGGGAAGACATTCAGCTTTGGTTGCTGACTGCCACATCCCCAGTGCCTAGTACATAGTAGGTGCTCAATGAACATAGGTGGGAAGCAGATGGCAAAAGATGAGTCCTGAGAGGAAAGCCTAGGGCAGGTGGCCCAGGCCCTGGGGCACCCCCCAGAGCCTGGACTTTGTCCTCAGGGCTGTGGGATCCTCAGTTCACGTCTCAGAAGGACAAGTGGCTGCCCCTTGAGAATGGCCTGGAATGAGGAGCAAGAGACAAGAAGCAAAACCAGGTTGCTTCTGCTTCTCCAGGTGAGAGATGGGCTGGACCAGGACAACTATGGCGGAAGAGGAGAGAAGTGACCGGAGCCTGAACAACTACTGGATGAAGAGACCATAGGACCTGCTGTGGGTTGGACGTGTAGGGTGAGGACGATGTAGGCCTCACGCAGGCAGGGTGAATGGTGGTGCTGATTTCTTTGTTTTTTGTTTTGTTTGTTTTAAATATATACGACACATGAATATTCTCGCTGTCCTGATTCTGTGATAATCAGGGTAGGCTAAACATTCGCTATATTAGAAACCATGCATGTGTCCCCAGACCTAGTTTTTCTCCCTAAGTCTGGTTTTTGAATGCTGGTGATAAACTAAGCCTGATTTATTATATGACCATCCTGTATGGGAAAAGACTGTAACTTTGGGTAACTTTGGTTATCTTTGGTCAACCTTAAGAGATATAGCAGGGGGGCGATGTGGCTCAAATGGTTGGGCGTCCATCTCCCATATGGAGGGACCTGGGTCCGATCCCTGGGACCTCCCGGTAAAAATTAAAAGAAGAAAAATATAGAAGGCACGTGGGCTACTAGGCCCCATGCGCGGGTGAACCCCCCAGGCCCCGCACGCAGGTGTGTCACCAGGTTGCGCGAGCTGGTGAGCCCCCCAGGCTCCTTGAGCAGGTA
>JAQZBX010051865.1:0-19224 GCA_029593785.1 Cabassous unicinctus | reverse complement strand
CTTTTCATTCTCCTCCTCCAGTCTTCACCAGGATTCGATCCTGGAGACCTCTGATGTAGGAGAGAGGTGTTTTGCCCTCTGTGCCACCTCGGCTCCTGGTTTTTTTGGAGCTTTCAGAGCATCTCGTCTTGTCTCTCTCCTTTTACGTCATCATCTTGCTGCATGGCTCCCAGGGCCTGGCGGCTCACCGGCACACAGATCCTGGCAGCCCATGCGCCTTCTATATATATATTTTTATTTTACCGGGAGGTCCCGGGGATCGAACCCAGGTCCCTCCATATGGCAGACGGACGCCCAACCATTTGAGCCACATCCACCCCAGGGTCCTTATTTTTAACCTTTTGAAAAGGGCTATTAGAATATCCATATCTAGCATTACATTGATTCAAATTTCTGATCTAAACAAACTTCTAGCTAAAACAACTAAAATGCTAGATTAAATATAATTTTTAACTCTAAAATTCATAGAAGAGTTGGTACAAAAATAGGTGTTAGAGTGACCCCTCAAACAAACTGCAACCAAGAGCAATTCTCCTTGGAGCATTTTCTTTACTTTGTGTCCATGAAGGGACGGATGTGGCTCAAATGGTTGAGCGTCCGTCTTCCGTATGGAGGGTCCTGGGTTCGATCCCCAGGACCTCCTGGTAAAAAAAAAAAAAAAAAAGTGAGGTTTGTGTCCATGACACCACATTCTCCTGGTTTTGCTTCCATGTCACTAGCCACTCCTCAGTCTCTTCCTTTGCTGATTATTCCTTATCCTCCTACCCCTTAACATTGGAATGTCCCAAGACTTGGTCCTTGGATCTATTCTCTAACTATGTCCACTCCCTTGGTAATCTTTTTTTTTTAAAGATTTATTTACTTGATCCATTTTAAACCCCCCTTCCCCATTTGCTGTTTTGTGTCCATTCGCTGGGCAATTCTCTGTGTCTGTTTCATCTCTTCTCATCCTCCTCCTTCAGTCTTCACCAGGATTTGATCCTGAAGACCTCCAATGTAGGAGAGAGGTGTTCTAGCCATCTGCACCACCTCGGCTCCTGGTTTTCGGAGCTTTCGGAGCATCTCATCCTGTCTCTCTCCTTTAACGTCATCATCTTGCTGCCTGGCTCCCGGGGCCTGGCGGCTCACCAGCACACAGAGCCTGGCAGCCCATGCGCCTTCTATATATATTTTTTTATTTTACCGGGAGGTCCCGGGGATCGAACCCAGGTCCCTCCATATGGCAGACGGATGCCCAACCATTTGAGCCACATCTGCCCCCCCTTGGTAATTATCTAGTCTGTGTTTTAAATATAATTGATGTACTAATAAACTTGCAGAATTCATCTCTGACTGAGGCCTCTCCCTTGAGCCCCAGATTTGCATGTTTAGCTGCCTATTCGATATCTCTCTTTGTCTAAGAGGCATCATTCTTAAAATGCCCAAATATGAACTTAGTCAATGCCCAAATATGAACTTCCTGCTACTTAGGCCAAAAATTTGGGAGTCCTCCTTGGCTACCCTCTTTGTTTCACATCCCAAACAAGTAGAGGGAGGAAAATGAAAAAGAAAAAGAAAAAACAAATAAAGTAAGAAAAGAGAGAAAGAAAAAGAAAACAGAAAAATGAGACAATAAAAATCTGATTTAACTAGATTTCTAGCATACAAAATAGACTTTTAGGCAGAAAGCATTGTCACTACATTCTTTTGTGGTGATCTTATTTGATCATTACAAAATAGTAAAAGGATTGATTAACCAGACAGGTAAAACAATTCTAAACCAGAAAGCATCCAATAGCACATCTTTAAAAATGCATAAAAGCAAAATTTGAAAGATCTACAAGAAGTTACTGGCAAATTCATCATCATATTAGGTATATTAACATATCTCCCCCAGTATTTGATAGCTCATGTAGACCAAAAAGATGTCATTAAATATGTAGACCATTTTGAACTTCACAATTAGTAGGCTGGTCTAATCTAATAGAAATAGATAGAAAACTGCTCCCAACAATGGGAAAATAAATATTCTTTTCAAGCATATGTGGAACATTTACAAAAATTGACCACATGTCAAGCCATAAAGTTATCCTCACATAGCCTAAGAATTAATATCATATGGACTGTATTCTCTAACAAAATACAATTAAGTTAGAAAACAGTTACAAAAAGATAGGAGAATTTTAAACAAAGGTAGCACACAAATGCAAAATGTTAATAACAGAAAACTCTGTGTGTGTGTATGTGTGTGTAGGGGTTTTATGGGAACTCTATACTTGCTGCATGCTTTTTCTGTAAACCTACAACTGCTCTAACAAAAAAAAACAGGTGAAAAAACAAGTTTGGAAATTTAAGAAATGTACTTCTCAGCCACTTGTGGGTAAAGGAGAAATCATAATGGAAATTAGAAAATATTTAGAAATAAATGGTAATGAGAATACTATGTATCAAAGCTTGTGAGATGCAGCTAAAGTGGTATTTATAAGGAAATTTTTAGTTATAAGTACTTACATTAGAAAACAACTAAGCTGAAAAAATGAGCTAAGAACTTAGAAAAACAAAAGAATAAACCTAAGGAGACTAGAAGGAAGGAATAATAAAGAGCAGAAATCAATGTAGAATACATTCAATAAAGATCAACAAAGCCAAAAGTTAGTTATTTGAAAAGACTAATAAAATTGATGAACTTCTGGCAAGAATAACCAAGAACAAAAAAGAGAATGCACAAACATATTAATAATGATAAGGGTACCATAGCTCATAGTACTGCAGAGATTAACTAGATAAGGGGAAGCGGATGTGGCTCCCACCTACCACATGGGAGGTCCAAGGTTCGGTTCCCAGGGCTTCCTAAAGAGAAGATGAGCAGGGTAATGAACTATGGACTAAAGTAGACTTACTGATATTCTATTATAGACTTATTGTGATTCTAGCAATGGAAGAAATTATATCATTGATGTGGAGGCAGTGGCCACTGGAGGTTCTGAGGGCAGGGAGAGAGAAAAACAGGTGAAATATGGGGGCATTTTCGGGACTTGGGAATTTTTCATGAATGACATTGCAATGACAGATATAAGCCATTACATATCTTGCCATAACCTACAAAAATGTGTGGGAGAGAGTGTAAACTATAATCCATGCTTAGTAGCAATGCTCCAAAATGTTTTCATCAATTGTAACGAATGTAAGACACTAATGAAGGATGTTGTTACTGTGGGAAAATGTGGCAGGTGTAGGGAGCAGGGCATATGGGAATCCCCTATCTTATGTAATCTAAATATCTTTTTAAAAATATATATATTTAAAAAAAAAGAAAAGAAAAAATGAGAAGACGAGCAGAAACAGAAAGCACAGAGTTAATGGACACAGAGCAGACAGTGAGTGCAAACAATGGGGGTGGGAATAAATAAATAAAATAAAAATCTTTGTGCCAATAAATATGAAAACTTGGATGCAATGGAGAAAATCCTACAATCATTAAAGAATTTGAATCAACTTAAACTTTCCACAAAACAAACACCAGGTCCAGATGGCTTCATCAGTGGATTCTGCTAATGAATGAAAAAATGGATCATTGAATTGTGGTAGAATCATATAATGAAGTGCTACACAGCAATGAAAATGAACAAACCACAGCTAATGCATCAACCTGATGGATCCTCAAAACAATGTTGAGTGAAAGAAGCAGTCAGAAATTCACACACTAATATTCCATTTGTGTTCAAAATAGGCAAAATAATAGAGGATACATAAATAGGTGGTAAAACTGTAAAGAAAGGCAAGAGAATAATCATAAAATTGAGTAGAGTGCTGTTTCAAATAATACCAGCCATCTTCTCATCTTCAAGCATTGAGAGGGACCTCCATGGACACAGCTGGCCCCTTTCTGGACACTGATGGCAGAGCAGGCTGCATGCCCCAGCAGCTAAGACTGTTGTGCCCTTCTGCCGCACCCTTCTGCCCTTATAATCAGGGTGGGGCTGCCTTTTGCTAGGAGGCATCAAGCCCCTCAAGAATGTCTTACCCTGTCAGCCCAGAAATGATGTCTTTCTATAGGCTGAGGTGGTTGTCTCCCTCCCAGGCTCTCTCTTGGTGAACGTGGTGTTCAGGTAGCCCTTAAATGCCCACCCCCCTTGACCCCCAGGTGCTTTCAAGCATCACAGCCCAGTTCTGACCCCCAATACCCAGGACCAAAATGCAGGGATCTGGGCCAATGCTGGCTGCCAGGAGTAAAGCTTAGAGACTTGAAACTGCAAGACGAAGGATGGTGGAATGCCTTGGGTGTCAACTTCTTAAGGAGAAAGGAAGTGACTTGCTCAAGGTCACACAGTTGGACAGTGACAGAGCTAGAGTCCAGAGGTCCTGACTCCAAGTCATCTGTGCTTTCTGGGACCAAGTAGTGGGTAGAGTAATCTTGGCTCTGTCCTACTGAAGACCTCACCATAGGTGGGGGGGCTCAGGGCCTGTGTCAACCCTGTTAGTACTGCTTAGACCCTCAGAGCCTCTTTTATAAATCTTTGCCTCCCCCCCACCTCCCACCCCTGCTTTCCTATCACCAGCCAACCACATGGCCTTGGGAGCTGTCCTTCTGGGAGACCAGAGGTACTGAGAGAAGGAAGGGGGGTAGGAAGCTTTTACAGGTGCTGTTTTCAATTCCTCTACAACCCCTCCCCCTTTTGTTTCCCCAATTTAAACATAGGTTCTGCCAACTGTAGAAACTTCAGTCCCTTAGGCTGGCAGCAGCTGCAGATACCTGCCTGGGGGTGCATGGCAGCTGTGAGGCACAGAGACCCTGGACCTCGTTTCCAGCTCCCCTCCTCATTGCACATGATGATGTTCTCTCCCTCCCCGCTTTTTCCCAGAGCTAATACACAGGTGCTATTATAAATAAATAAAACTGGCAAAAAAAACTAAGTATAGTGGTTACGTGGAGGGGAGATGCAATCAGGGAGGAACATAGAGGAGCTTCTAACATACTGGACATATTCTATTTCTTAACCTGAGTGTTGGATACACAAGAGTTGTTTTTTTTAATTGGTATTTTAAAATTCCACTCCTAAGCATATACCCTGGAGAATTTCTTTTACTTGCAGAAGACATTTTATATCCTCTTTTGTATATACGATATATTTTTCAATTTAAAAGGCTATTCATTCTATGCATATGACAAAAAGAATGAGGTAGATGTGTGTGTACTGACATGGGAAAAACGCCCAATGTATATTAACTGTCAAGCACATTGCAGTACTTTATAGTGTAATCCCATTTTAATCAAAATATTAATGTATCCATTGAAATAAATCTGAACAATATATACTAAAATGTGAGTATCGTTATCTCTGGGGTGGTTTCCATTTCAAAATTATACATTTCTGTAGCATTTCAATATTTTGCAGTAATCATATTTACTTTTGTGGTAAGAAAAAAACAAAGATTATTTTTACACGTGTAAAAAATGTTTCAAATAATTATTCTGGGAAGAGAGACTTTTTCTCCCTTTTGCAAGCAAGAAAGAGTTCCTTGATGACCCCCAGATTCTGTAAAAGAGTCTGGGAAGACAGAAAGTACAAAATGGGAAGGTTAGACAGTGAATGAGGAGGCCTCGTCAGTCCCTCTGGCTTGCCAGCCTCTCCTACCCACCCTGCAAGCCTGCTTGTTCCCTGTCACTCTCTACCCCCACTCAGGAGGGTGACTGAGATCTTGGCCAGCTGCTCCCCAGTCCTGTCCCATTATTCCAGGTTCCCCAGCAGACTGAGCATCCAGCAGTTAGGCCAAAAGCCAACACTGTCCTGACTTCCTGGGTGAATACCTGTGAACAGAGAATACATAGTAAGGCCGTAGAAAGGGCTCAGGAACACAGTAGGGCAAAGAACACAACAGAAGGAGTGATGGGAGATGAGGGAAGTCAAGAAGATCCAGTTCTGAGTCAGCCAGTGAATCACCCTTTCTCTGCTAGCCCCACAAACTTTCCATAGCAAGTGGTGGGGGCTCTTGGGCTCCCTCTGCAGAGGGACAGAACACCCAAAAGAGAGTTCAATTTATCAGAGGCAAACAGCCCCAGGCTTTTGCACATGCTGTGCCCTCTGCCTAGAATATCCTTCCTCCATCTTGTCCTGTCTAGCTTCTATTCATTCTTCAGGTTTTAAATTATGGACCACTTCTTGGAAGCCTTCCCCAACCAACCACCACCCCATTTCACTACCCTCCAAGAAGGAGTTAGGGGTCTCTCTGCTTCCACTGCCTGTACTTCCCTCATCCAGCAGTATCCCACTCTAACTATTGACCATTTACTTGTCTGACTCTCCCACTAGGATTTAAATGTCTTACTCACCACTATATCTCTAGTGCTTAGATACATGATACTCAGAAAATGTTTGATATATGGATGAATGAATGATATGGAGGTCAAATGAATGAATGGCAGCCAGGGCAAGCAATAGATCCCTCCACCTGTCTGGAGTGTGGTTCTCAACAGCCTAGGGGAGGAGCCCCTGGAGTAAAATAAAGGAGGTCTGGGCTTTATGCTCCTTCCTCTTCTCCTTTCCCTCACATTCTTTTGTTATGGAATCCTTCCCATCCACCCCCCCAACCCACCACTGGTCTACACACACACACACACACACACACACACCCCGTTGGTGTGAGCTTGAGCTCCCTCTACTGGCCAGACTTTAGAACCCAAGACGCTGTGCCCAGGTACCCCTCGCTTGTTTCATTTTTCCCTTTGTATAGACTTTTTTCACCACCACTCCAGGGTTCATGAGGGACTGGAGTGTGAAGAGAAAACAGGACTGATCTTCATACTGGAGGGTTCCAGATCTGAGATCCCCCACCTCCCTCCATCCTCGACACTGGGAGCACTTCCCCGAAACCCTCACCTCATGCTCAGCTTCCTGGTGTCTCCACTCCCAGACTCCTACTCCAGCTAATTCACAGAGATATTGATTTCTGGAGCCTTTGGCTGATACATCAGCTCTGACTGTGGAAGAGAGATTCCAGGTGGAGTAGGAATAGAAAGACAGGGACAAAGAGAGAGAAGCAGAGAGAAAGGGACCCAGAGAATGACAGAGATACAAATCCACAGAAAGACGAGACAAAGATCAGGTCTGAGAACACCTACTAGGGCTGTGTCCTCAGGCCTTTCCACCCCCACAGTAAACCAGAGCACCTGCCAGTGAAGAAAGATTTCCCTCACTCCATCAATGTCAATGTGGAGCTTTGGGGAGTGATTGTGTTGATCGAATCTTCAGGCTTAAATGAAATATCCTTTGACTTTAGGACAGCTCCTGGCCTACTCTGGCGCCTAAGAGAGCTTCCCCTACCCCTGTCCCATTCCCCTAAGACAGCCCAGCCTGGAGCTTACATCCTCACTGTCATTCCCACTGAATGAGTGCTCTGGCTCCAGCCTCTTCTCAGGGATTCTCCTACCCTCCTTTGGCATCAGTTCATCCAGCCAGAGGAGTTCCTGTGGTGAGAAGATCCACTCCAGTGCCTTTCGCACCCCCACCAGGCCCAGCAACTGCAGGAACAACAGCATAGCCCCAGGCTATCAGCAACAGCAGCAGGAGCATTAGCAACGGCTAACACTCCCAGAGCGCTTCCTGTGTGCTAGGCATTCTGCATTGTTTCACTGAATGCTAACACAATTCTACGAGTTAGATACAATTATTATTCCCATTGTCCAGAGAAGGAAACTGAGGTCTGGACAGATTAGTAACTTCCCAGAGATCACACAGCTGGGAAATGGTGACCAGGTTTGATCCTACTGAGGCAGGCTAATAAAATAGGGAATCAGTAGATGAATCTGGAACCTGGCAGAAGAACCCCTGCCATTGAACACGTGACCTTCGGTACCCCCAAGATGGCTGCTGGAAGACCCTTGCGAGAAATCCCATTCAGAACGAGATTTCCTCCGGAAGCCAGGAGAACCCCCAGATATTCTCCAGGGGGCCTTATCATTGGGCCCACCTGGGGGATTGCTGGGTGGGGTAATCAATCAAAACAGCAAACAGCTGGGACTCCTCCCCTGTCATTAGCAAAGGGGCAGAATAATTAATGGTTTAAAAAGCAAGTGGGAAATAAAACTGGCCCCTGGTCTTGCCCTTTTCCCCCTGCTCTTGCCTTCTTCCTCCCTGCCTAGAACAACATGCAAGTAAAACCTGGGCATTTGTAATTTGTAATGGGGAATTGTAGTCTATAAATCAGCCCTCATTATCTCATTTCAGCCCTTTCCTCTCTACCTGGGACTCTTAATCTGTTATTTTCTCCCATTTCTCTTCCCCCCCTTCCTTAACAAATTACTGGCTTAGCTAACTTGGTTTGCTCTTGAAATTCATTTCTTGTAGCTTAGCCAAGAACCGAGAGAAAATCTGACAACACTACTGCAAATCCCAGCTCTTAACCTCCTCAGTGAGTAAGAACAAGGCCAAAAGCAAACTGTGTCATCACCCTACTCAGTAACTGAGGTGCCAGCATTGCCTCTCCCAGGGCCTCAGTTTCCTTCTGGGCTTTATACCCCTATCTTGTGGTTGATCAACCCAAAGAGACTGGAGAGGCAGGTGAGCCAGGCACCCTAGGATTAGCCCAAGTGTAAGCATCTCAAAAAAAAAATCTTTCTTTGTCCTAGGATTCCCAACCAGACAGAGCCAGGGCAAGTGAGAGAGGGGAAATTCTTCTACTTACGGAGGCCTTAACCACCCTTTCAGGGTCAGAGTCTCCCAGCCCCCCTGCCCCCTAGGCCCTCTGCAGAGTGAGGCCCACCGCCCAACCCTGCCCTAGACACCATGATGGGGAAGATGATGGCTGCAGGGGTAGACTTGATTGTCCAAAGTAGACCCAGGCAGGCAAGCTGGATGGCCGTGAAGAGGTGGACCCTGTTCTGAGGCACATGCCTCAAGAGCAGCAGGTCTGGTTGGTGTTTTGCTGGCATCAGCAATAGCTGCACCCTCTTTGTGAACTGGGGGAACAAGAGGAAGAGGAAAGCAAGCCCTCAGGTAGCCTGGAGGGTATCACTATTAGCTATCGCAGTCCAGCAGGGTACAGAAGTCTCCCTTGACCCCCTCCCATCCAGAGTGTGGCAGCAGACTCCCTGTGCTAGGAGAGAAAAGGAAGGGAGGAATTGGCAAGTGTAGGCAGAAGGTACTAGCAGGAAAGAAAAGGAAGAGGAGTGGGATTGCTAGGTAATTTTAATAGGCTTACCTGGATACTGCTAAGTGCTGCCACCCCCATGTATAGGAAGATGCCATAGAGCACGGGCATTGGGATGAACTAGTAGAAAGAAGTGGAGAACTGGCAAGGGAGTGAACCTCTGCCAGCTGTCCAGAAGCCCCACCTTAGGCTCCAACCCCAGCCTTCTAGCATCTAGTATCCAAGCCTGCCAGGCCTTTCCTTTGGCACCCTTTGCATGCCAGATCTCACTGAATCCTCACACCAATCAGATGAAGTAAATTCTGCTATTGTCTCCATTTTACAGATGGGGAAGTTGAATCTCAGAGAGACTAAATAACTTACCCATTACCTGGCCTACTTCTCCAGTCTTAGCTAACATATTCCCCTCTGCTCTCTCTGTTCCCACTGTACTGGCCTCCTTTCTTTCCCTCAACATGCCCAAGCTTGTTCCCACCTCTTGCAAAGCCTTTTGCTTTGCTATTTCCCTTTACATAAAATGCTCTCCACCAGACCTTTTCATGGCCAGTTCCTTCTCATTATTCATGTTTCATCTCAAATCTAAAGTAGCCCCCCAGCACTCTTAATCATCTTACCCCTTTTACTTTTTATAGATGTTATTACTATCTGGAATTATTCTATATTCTTATTTTATCTGTCTCACCAGATTGCAAGGATGGGGGCATGGTCTCTTTTGATGAGCACTATATCCCTAGTACCTGGCACAGTGCTTGGCATATGGTTTATGCTTGCTAAATATCTGCTGAATGAGAGTCACCTACTTAGTAAGTGACTGATCAGGTCCATTGGGCTCTTTCTACTACTCCACTCTCACCTAGCCTCAGGGACCTTTCCCTCCCCTAAACTCTGGTCCTGCCGGTGACTCTTGTCTGACATTCTCCACACCCTCCTTGACTGCTTTTTTGTTTCAGCCTGTTGAACCTTTCTGCTGTTACTTGTTACTTAATTTTTGTTCATATGCACTTGGTTGCATGTCCTTTCCAAAACTCCCCTCCCCTCCCCCATACACACACACACACTTCTCCCAGGTGCCCAACAGAGTCTTGCACACAGCCGGTGTTCTATAAACATCTGGGGAGGGAGAAGAGAGGGCTTTTGCCTCAAAGTTTTCCTGGGTTGGTGGAGGCTGGAGCAAGGCTTGGGCTTGGCCCCTAGGGGATGGTGCTGGCAGAACCTGCTCCACGGGGTAGAAAGCCCACAGGATATAAGTTGGGGTCCTCAGATAGTAAAACTGGCTCTCTTTAATGGGCTCTTGCAAGTTACTTAACCTCTTTGACTAACTTCAGGTTCCTCATTTGGAAAATACATATATGCCTCTCAGGATTAGTGTGAGGATTAAATGAGACCCATGCATGGAGAAAACTAAATGTAGTGCAGCACGTGGCACACAGTAAGGGCACAACCAATGTCAGTTGTTGCTATATTTATTATTACTGCACTGACCCCACCCTGACCCTGGCCTGTCAAACAAAGGTACCTTGAGCACAGGTGCCAGGAAAACAGAGACTCCTGTGAGGATGAACACCGCCAGGCCCGTCAGCCTCTGCTCCCTGTGGGGAGAGGGAAGGACTAGCCAGCATGTGGGGGAGCCCCTGCGGCGCCCAGGCTGGAGACCCTAGCCAGACCCCACTACAGACTCTGGCAGCAGGAGGGGACTGGAAGGATCCCCAGGTAGTTTACCTGGCAGGGAGGGGGCCTTAGCTGGGTGTGAAAAATTGGTGGTGAGGAGGGGGCGGGGCTTCCCAGCCTCTCTATCAGCCCGGGCTCATGGTTGCTCTCTGTTTTTATCTTCTATTTTGATGGAAAGGTAGCAATCTTTATACTGCCATAAAGACTTACATTTCACAATTTACCAAGGTCATTTCATATACTTTATTATTATTTTTTAGATCAAAGAACGTTTTAATATATATATTAATATATTCATCTTTATATCAATACAGTCATAAAGTATAGTTTATGGAAGAAGGGGCCCATGAAAGTCTTAATGCTGTCCTGATGTGAAGGCCCTGGGTAGCTGAAGCAGAGAGAGCACTGAGAAGAGATGAGACCACACAGGTGGGCAGAGGCTGGGCATGTAAGCCACAGTGAGATTTCATATACTTTAGACTGTCACATTGTCTAAATTGGTTTGGTAATGGATTGCTTTGTAACATCAATGATGGGCTTCTACATTGAACTGGGATTATCAGGTGGCACCTCACCCTTGACCTCTGCCCTGGCGGCCTCTACCCTTGTGTCAATGATACTCCTCTTTGGGCCCCTTGCCAGCCCCCATAGCCAACCCCTAGAGAGGAGGAGAGAGGAAGGTCTGGCTCACCCATCTCAGAGCCCTAAACCCACCTAATCATTCCAGTGCAGTGAGAGAGCCCTCTGGAGTCACTGGCTTAGAATTTAAACTGCCAAAATAACTCTTCCCTTACTGAGCTACCCACATCCCCTTGCTACCCACCTCTCACTCCAGCCTCCTGAATACTGGCCTCACCTGATGCCGAGGAAGCAGGGGGGCTCCCCAGGAGCACAGGCTCTGCTCTCCCTCCGAAGACTGTCCATGTGGGCCAGAGAGATGACAGTGGCTGAGACATACCAGGGTAGCCCAATCACTGATGTGAGCAGAATCAGCATGGCCACACAGAAGAGATCCAGGTGGAAGCCAGCCCCCTTCTGCAGGTAGTGATGGGGACAATGAGGATCAACTAGCCCAAGCCTGGGCCATCCGTCCTCTGGGGTGGGAGAGGAGAAACCTGAACCCCATCCTGGAGCTTCTGTCCCTTGGTCTAAGGGCCTAGAGTCTTACCGCGCAGGCCTTACCTGAAGTCTATATTCAGCACGGTTGAGGATGACCGCTGTGATTTGCTGGTCCATGAAGATGAGAATAGACAGGAGCAGGGCAGGCAGGGCCGCTGCCATGCTCAGCCACCAGGGGTTGGCTCCAAAAGGCGACACTAGCCAACCACGCCCAGTGAGCGTGGGCTGGAGAGAGTATTCCATGGGCAGATTGGAGAGGGTCTACCAAGAGTGCCTCACCTGTATACACCCAGCCCTTGCATTCTTGCACAACCCCTCTCTCCAACACACTGGATACTAGATAGGAGCAGTGTGTGTGTGTGTGCACACATGCAAGCACACACGTGTGCTCAGCAGGTTCAAAGTATCCCAGTGCCCTGAAAGAACAGAGGAGGGGGACCAGTTGGGTGTTGGGCTAGAGCCAAGGGCTCTAGACTTTTGTTCTCAAGGCCCTTCCCTCTCTGGAAGAGGAAGAAGAGGTGGAGGAGGCCTGCTCACACTCCTTGACATGCAGAGCCCTCCTCCTTAGGCATTCTCCCATTCAGGGTAGGGTAACTCAGGCTCAGACTTGCCTTGGTCCAGGGCAGAGGCAGGGCTGGGTGTGTCTGTGTCTGCTCTGATTACTAGCATCTGTGTTGGGGAGGGCACCCAGTTGCTGCCTCTGGTTCTGAGCCCCTGAGGCGCACCCCCCACCCCACTCTCCTGTCCTGGAGGAGGATGGAAGGCAGATCTCCAAATGCACAGGCAGAGTCTGGGAGTCAGTGCTAAGCTTTGTCCTGTGCACTGTCATACCCTGGGAGGGGGAGCTCAGCCAGTGAATCTCAGGATCAAAGTAAGCAACAGGGGTGCAAAGAAGAAAGTGAGGAGTAGTGCAGCAGGCAGGGCCAGGTCAAGGGTAGGGAGAGGCTCTAGCAACAGCAGCTAACACTGAAGATTTGGTATGTGCCAGGCACTGTGGTAAGTACTTTACACTTTTTTTTTTTTAAGGAGGTACCAGGGATTGAACACAGGACCTTGTACATAGGAAGCAGGCACTCAACCACTGAGCTACATCTGCTCCCCATTTTATACTATTTTACAATGATCTTCTTTAAACCTCAAAACAACAATCTACAGGGTAGGAACTATTGTTATCATGTCCATTTTATAGATGAAGAAATTGAGGCTCAGTAGGAAGTAGCAGAGCTGGAACTCAAACCCAGGTCCAGATGCCCAGAACCCACACTCCTAACCACCACTTATCTCCAATAAAAGCTAGCACATATTCTCTGCTCACCATGTGTTTGGCACAGTACCTCAACAACTCTGTGGGGCCAACATTATTATTATTGCTATTTTATGAGTGAGGAAACAGAAGCTGATAGGAATAGAAGTATGGGCTCTCTGGGCTGGCCCTGCCTTCATCTCTGTCCCCCGCACCTCAGCTCTCACCTTGAACTCTCTGGGCACCACAAGCTTCGGCGTGGCTAGGCCCAGGAAGGCATCAAGGCTACAGCCCAGCAGAATAGTCAGGACTGAAGAGAAGTCGCTGAGCACCTTGCGCACCTGGCCATGCATGGCACACTCAGTCAGGGTCATGCCTATCATCCCCTTCCCTTCACAGTCTTCCCCATTCACAGGGAGGGCCCAAAGCCAAGGGCCAGGCCTCTCCCACAGACATAGAGGTGACACTCACCACAGAGGAGCAGAAGCGGCTGGTCTTGACATGCTTTAGGGCTGTGGCAAAGAGGAAAGAGGTAAGGAAGAGGAGGAGGGAAAAGAAGGTGATGTCTGGGACCGTATGGCAGCCAGGACCACGAGGGTGGCCTCCCCGCTGGGCACATTCAGGTGGGGCCAGCAAGGATGCATTGACCAGGCCCAAGTCCTGTATAGAGGAGGGGTCATGGATGGGCGTCATAGGCAGCAGAATGAGCCTTCCCTTCCCTAGGTCCACCTCATGGGAAGGGGAACCCATCAAGATGCTAAGGATCCAGGGTAGGAGGTCTCTAGCCCTAGGAAATGGCTGAAACTCAGTGACTTAGGAGTGTTTCCCTAACCTATGGCCTGGAAAGAGTTAGGAACCACTGAATTCTTTGCCCTCCAACCTTTCCCTCCCAGGCCTTCGCAGGAGCAGGCCCTTACCGTGCTTAAGAGGTCATCTCTATCTTTTGGCCTCATCCTTGTCCATTGAGACTCATTTCCTGGGAAACAGAGAAGAATTTGGGTATATGTCCCCTGCCCTTGGAACCTTCTCTGGTCTCACAGAAACCAAATATGATGAGACCAACTGAACCAGAGTTCTTGGCTTTGACTCATCTGTCTGCTGACTCCATCACTACCAAGTCTGTATTCCTCAGGTCATTCCCTCGTCTCCTTCTCCTTTCAAATTCTTTACCATTTGTATCCCTGATGCCTAGGACACGACCTGGCCAGAGGAGATGCTTGGCAAATGTTTGCTAAATGGATGAGCCTAATTAGGTCTACAAATTTGTGTGCTTCCCCCAGGGCTAGAAGTGGTCTTGTTCATACCTAGCATAGGGTCTGGAACATGCTAAAGAAAACACTCTTCCCAGTCCTGGTGTTTCCTTCCGAGAGGGATGCAAACCTCTCTACATCTGGTCACTCAGTCCGTCTTATTTGATTGCTGAATAAGCTGGAGTAAGCTGCCTACATGGTGCATGCATTTGGCTGGGGCAAGATGGCCTCTGTCTAACACTACCATGGCTGGGTGGGGAAGTCTATCTCATTCTGGTTTCATTGTTAGGAAGCCTGTTTGCCTATAGATATAATCCATGTTCTTCTATATTGGCATTGTCAGTAATAAAGATATTTGGCATCCAGCTACCTACTTCATAGTCTTATTTCTCACTTGATTCAGAACCAGGGTGGGGCAGAGCACTACTGGTTATTGGGTTCCATCAAAGACATCAATAGCATGGAGTAAGTACTCAGTATTTTGCTGAACTTAACCAAGAAAGGACAGTGAGAGGATAACCCCTCCCCCTCCTGCTTCCGCCCCCACCTTTCCAAGCTCCCTATCTCCCTCACCTACCTCCTGGGCCTGGGAACTGGCACAGGCATCCATAGGTGGGGGACTTTGCCATGGTAGGGCCAGGCCTCTGGATGGGATAGGCATGGGCCAAGCTCAGCATTTTTCCCACGGCATCATAGATGAAGATGAGGCTGATGAGGGCACTGAAGCCTTCTTCGGTGAAGCGGGTGAAGTAGCGCACCAACACACTGGCCTCTGTGGCTACCAGCACTAGGCAAAATGTGGCCACCCAGATACCCACCCACAGGCGGAAGGGCAGGTAGTCCAGGCTGTAATCTCTGGTGGAATGGGAGACAGGCAGGGGCTCAGCAGGGCTGTTCTGCTCCCCACCAAAGCCAGGTCACATGCCCCTCCAGCCAAATGACAGCTCCCACTCTTCCCTATTGACCTAGCCAGGACCAGGGCCAAGGGTGTGGCTATTGGGGCCCTCAATAGCTCCCTTACCTGCTGAAGGAGAAAAGCAGGCGCTCAAAGACCAGCACTGGCCCCGTGCTGCTGAGGATGGTGAGGGGCTGGCCTGCCATCAGGCAAAAGGCAGCTCCAGCCACCGCTGTGCCCAGGAAACTTTCCAGTAGCCCCTGGAAGCCAACAGGGGCTCAGCACAGGACCCAAGTCAGGGAGGCCAAGCTTCTGGGCACTCTCCCCAGGCCACCCATAGTTCCAGGGTAGGGCCAAGGGTGCTGCTGGCAGGATGGCAGAATTTGCTTCTGTCCCCACATACAATCCCACCTACCTGGGCACCTTCGGTGGCTTCTCCCAGCAGCCCCCCGAAAGTGATGGCATTGGTGACTGTGGCTAGGTAAATGTAGAGCACTGCTGAGAAGCACTGCGGGTGCAGGGCGTCCAAGAAGTCGCTGGGGTACCATGAAGCCTTCCGGTGCATGTCCTGGACAAGGCCCCCAAACAGCCTTCCCACCGGTGGATCGTCAATGATCCAGGATCCCACACCTCATGTCCCCACCCCACCTACTTTCCCTGTGCTCCATGGGCCCCTCCCACAGTGAATACACTGTGCCCCTGTGACTTCTTCCCCCACCCAAACCCCAACCCTTGCTCCCACCTCAGCTTGCCTCACCTGCCCGTCCGCTGCAGCTCCGGGCCGGGTGCATACGGCCCATAGTCATGTCTGTTCTTAGCCAGGGCCCCATGCGGAGCTGGGGACCCCTTGACCTCCCGCAGCTGTGAGAGGGGCCTGAGAGGAGGGGATCCCCAGGTTGGCTGAAGTTTTCCAACCAGTCTGCGACTCTGTGCGGGAGTTTGTGAGCTCTGCCCCCTTGCGGCCATTTGTGTCTCTGCCAGTGAGGGGCCCCCCTCTGACCTACCAGTGGTGGGTATCCAATCAAGGAATTCCGGGTCATATTAAAACCTTCTTATAGATGTGAAAGCCAGGCTCTGGGAGGGGAAGGCACTCACTCAAGGTCTCACAGTGGGAGAGAGGTTGAACAGGACTGAAAGTTGGGTCTGCCTGACTCCAGGTCCAAAGATAGGTCCCTATTCCTTTCCTGAGACCCAGGTCACTCCTCAACAGTGGATCAGTACCCAGGACCTGTGGGGAAGGATCTGTATGGGAAGATGGCTCCTGGGTACCTTTTGTGCTGAGAGGGCAGACATTTCGGTGGGGGAATCCAGGCTGTCCGGTCCCACCGACCTGGGGGGAGCACTGTCACCTCCTCTAGGAAAGCATCCAGGGCTGCCAGAAGGGCATGAAGGTTGCTGACCCGACGAACTGACCACTGGAATTGCTGGGATGTTCACAGAACAGGCATAAGTACCGATCTGGATGCTTGCATGCACTGTCACAGTCTCAAAACTAGACACAAGTCACATAGACAAGTCATTCAAGCATTCATTCATTCATTCACTCAATGAATATGTATTGAGCACCTCCTTTGTGCCAGCACTATGCTAGGTAATGGGGCTACAACGGTGGTCAAGGAAACCTCATTCCTCATGGTCGTAGGCACAGGATCATACCCCGCCTTGTTGCCTGACACACTCACTCACATGAGCCTTATGCACATGCAGGCCTGCCCAGCTCACCGGGTCACTGAGGAGGACAGCAGCTGCACGGCCCATCTCATGGTAGCCAGTTCCTGGCATGGGAGGGCCGAGGAGGAGGCAGAAAAACCTGAGGAGGGAATCAGGCCCCAGAGAGGGTAGAGGCTGCTGTCCCATAAGGCTCCCACAGAGCTCTGACTTCACTCCGCACGTTTACCTACTTTGCAAGCCCGATCACTGCCCCTTCCCCTGACCCCTGAGGCCCAACCCCCCACAGCCCCAGAGAACTGGACCCAGACACCCCCAGTCCCCTGCCCAGTAAAGGCTCTTCTTCTGGGCTCCAGGATCCCTGACTCTCTCTTATCAGCCTCACCTGCTAGGGAGGGGCACCTCAGTAAGGGGTCCCAGCACTACTGGATCCCGCAGCCGCACAAAGGCCCCCAGTGGCTGTGCCAGGAAGCCCAGCTCTCCTGCCAGCACAGCCCCTGCCTCGGCCCCAGGAGGCAGCTTCTGTCTCAGGGGGTTCTGACGCTGGGTGGGGGTTTAGGGAGACACAGAGGATGATAGGTTATTCAGGGAGGGGGATGTTGGCAGAATCTTGGCTGATGAGGGGTCCAGTGGAGGGTAAACCACTGTTAATCACTGGATCCTCTCCAGCCCTTTCCCAGATCCTACAAGACAGGATTATGCTGTGATTTAGGGCACTGGCTTTGGGGATGGATCTGCCAGGGCTGCCAACCAGCTTTGCTATCTTACCCTTTCCCTCTCTGAGCCTATTTTCTCATCACTAAAATGGGAATAATAAACACCTCACAAGGTGGTTGTCAAGATTAAATGTGATATTGTGTGTAAAGCTCCTGGCACAGTATTTAGCAAGCATGTCCCTTTACAGGGTCATGACTAATTATTCTGGCCCCTCCATCCTTCTCCCACCACCACTTTTCCTAGCTTTCCCCTGCCCATGAGTCCTGGGCTGAAGAAGGTGCAGAGGAGATCTGAGACTCTCCAACCCCAGGGTCTTTGGTCCGGGGCCCAGGGAGGGGCCTCTCACCCCAGCAGGGCCTGGTGCCTGTGGTCCGGATGTGGTGCTGGGGTCTCTGCAGCAGCAAGGTCTGAAGTTGCCCTCTCAGCTCTGGGCTCAGCGACTCCACCTTGGTCACCTGTTCTGGGGAACAGATGTGGGTCTCAAACCCTGTCCTGAGGGCTCCACATCCCCCACAGTCCTCCCCTTTCCCTTCTTGCCCAGGCCCCTTTCCCTTCTGGGAGAGTCTCAAGGAATGGAGAAGCAAGTGAACTTGCCCCTCCATTACTTTTCCATCTCCATCCTGTGACAGGGATGGACAATCCTTTGGGTGTGATGGGGTGGGCTCTGAAAGATTCCAAGACTTTGGGGGGAATCCCAGGGAAATGGCATCATTGCCTAGGCCTTCCTTGCCAAGCCTCTCTGCATACCCACAAGCTCTAGGAGGCTCTGAGCTGGACAGTCCAGTAGCACCAGGCCCTCGGCCAACAGGCTGCGGAGCTTCTGAAGGCTGGACAGTGCTAGAGTGGGCACATGGGGGGTGCTCCAGCGGTCTGCACCCATCTCCAGCTTCTCCTCAAATAGTACCCACCTGTAGGGGAGAGGGGAGAGAGGGGTATTAGGGGCATCTCTGGTCCAGGAGTGGGGACACAGGAAGGTAGGGCAGTGGGGGAGTCCTCAACCCAGTAGTGCAGAGTATGCTCCTCCCTGGACAACCACCCCTTGTCTTGGAGAACTCGAAACTTCAGAGAAGCCCGGGCATCATGGGGGGCGAGGCCCAGAAATAAGGGAACACAGAAAGGGATGTCCTGAATAGGGGTGAGAGAGCCCCACAGGAGGAGCTGGGGTTATGGAGGAGGCACCAGCTGGGGAAGGCGATGACCTCATAAAGCTGGCCTAGGTCCCACTCACCTGCCTGTCTCCCTCCACTCCAGAGCCTGGGGCCAGCCCAGCAGTTCATTCAGCTGAATGAAGAGCAGAGGGTCCTTGGGAACCTGCAGTTCCCTGCTGTCTGTGTCTGAGGGGCCACCAGGTCTGGGCCCAGGGTGAGGGCTGCTGTTCAGCTCCCCTGCAGGAACATTTTCAGGGCCACTGGGGGCTTCAAACTCCTCCTGGCCTGGCAGCTTCATCTTGGTGAGGCTTGCACAGACTCTCAGGACCAGTGCAGCCCTGGCTTCTGAAGCCAGGGGCCCTCAGGCTGGCTGCATTTATAATGAACTCT
>JAQZBX010051864.1:0-19272 GCA_029593785.1 Cabassous unicinctus | reverse complement strand
CAGTTTTTCTTTTCAGAACCTTAAATATATCATACTACTGTCTTTTTGCCTCCAATGTTTCTGATGAGAGATCTGCACTTAGTCTTATTGAGCTTCCCTTTCTATGTGATGCATTGCTTTTCTCTTTTTCCTTTCAGAATCTTCTCTCTATCCTTGGCTTTTGAAATTCTGAATAGTAGATGGCTCAGAGTAGGGGTATACATATTTATTCTGTTGGGAGTATGTTGTACTTCTGGGATGTTGATGTTTATATCTTTCATAAGGGATGGGAAATTTGGGGTCATTATCTCCTCAAATATTTTTCCTTCCCCTTCTCTGTTGTCTTCTCCTTCTGGGAAATTATAACATGTATGCTTGTGTGTTTCAGATGGTCATTCAATTCCCTGAGACTCTCTTTTACTTTTTTCCATTCTTTTCTCTTTCTGTTACCCTGTCTTTTCAAGTTCAGATTCTCTGTCCTCAAATTCACTAATTCTGTCCTGCACTAATTCAAATCTGCTCTTATATGCCTCCAATATATTTTTAATATCATCCATTGTGCCTTTCATTCCCATAAGATCTATTACTTTTCTTTGCAGACTTTCAAATTATTCTTTATTCTCACCCAGTGTCTTCTTTATATCCTTTATCTGTGTAGACCTCTTTTCCTCCAACTGCTTGAATTGATTTAGGAAATTAGTGTGAAGAGCATTGATTAATTGTTTTAAATCCTGTGTCTTATCAGGATTTTTTATTGAACCTGTGGCTGGACCACATATTCTGGCTTCTTAGGTGGGCTTGTAATTTTTACTGATGTCTAGGCATTTTATTACGTTGGTTAATTTACTCTGACAGTCAATTTCTCTAGTAATATTTTTTTCATAGCTCTTCTTTGATTTTTGGTTCAACTTATTCTAAATCTTTAAGATTGCCTAGCTTAAGTTATCAAAACAAAGCTGGGACCCACTTATGTGTTGCAAACCAGATCCAAGCGTTCTTGGACATGAGAGACTCCGTAAAGCTTTTTTCTTAACATATTGCAGTTTCCCAGCCTACCAGCAGATGGCACTCTTGGCAAACCTTTCCAAGGAGGCATCTCTTTCACCTCCATTTAGTGATTCTGGTCTGGCCAGAGCTCCACTGACCAAACTCACAAAGAGAATCCACTCTCCACCCCTCTCCACACCTTTCCTCTTCCCAGGGAGGAAGATGTTCATTTCCCTCTCAGTTGGCCTCAGTGAGCTATGGGTTTTCCCCAGGCTGTTCACCTTGATGGGGGGGTTGGGTCCTCATCCCATCTGCTAGGGCTATTAACTCATTATTTTCCCTGTGACCCTTTATTTCTTTGTCCCTTGCCCTCCTAGATAATGTGCAGAACTCTCCTGGTCTGCAGACCCCCAAAGCAGCATTCTTAGACAGCTTTTTACTCTTCCTCTATTATTTTTGTAAGAGTTGAGCCTGCCACCCTTCTTGGATACCATTTTCACAGAAGACCATTGAAATGTGAACTTTTATTTATTTATTTTAATTTTTTATGTCTAGGAATCAGATTCTCCCATTCCCCAGGGCTTGGTGATTTCTCCTTATATTTATTTTTAATAGCTATAGACATTTAGAGATTTTAGAGATTTTTTCAAATTCTGCAACGGTTCTAGCCCTTGATGTGTATATTTATTGAAGTCTCTTTTCCTTTAGCTTGTATGCAGCTACTGTCATGATTTTTTTGAACTGAGAATTAACAAAGGAAAAATTGATAGTAAATAACTTTCCCTGTCTTTGCAGATTGGCTCTTTGCTGTTTCTCTATTTAAGCATTTAGCCCACATTGCAGAGATTGAGGTGAAATCATAGGATACTCTCAGTTATTTTTGTGCATGCCTTTCCATGTGCTTCTGTGCATGGCCTTATAAGTCTCCCTATGTACAGGGATATTCCAATGCTCTACTTTCCCCAGAAATATCACAGCTTTTCCTCACAGCCCTGGTGCTATATTGTATTTCCCAAATTGTTATGTTTTCCTCAATGTACCTGGGTTTCAATTATTATTTCATAGTGGTTTGTTAGTCCTGTCAACCACTTCTATTTCTAGAGTAAGTTCTGGGACAAGGGTAGAAGACACAGGTGTTTTGGTTTTAGTCTTTCCCTGCCAAGAGATGAATTGGAGGGGATATACATACACCCCAGTAAGTAAAAGCTACTTTATCACCTCTGGATCCTAGGGAAGGTGCCTACACTGAGATCCTGGTCTGGTGCCACTTGGCATGCAGTGGAAATGGGGGCAATGTTACTAGAGGAGGTTACCCTACTATTTTAAATTGTCCTTTTCTTGATTCAGAATTTGCTTAGTTATTATAATGCTTTGACTGTTTTCAAGAGATATGAAAATTTTCATTTTGACAATTATCACTTATTTTTCAATGTTTAAGTTGGACAGAAGTTTGTAGCTTCTTACACTACCATCAAGCTGATGTCACTCCTCTTTGCTTCTTTTCTTGATTTCTCAAAAATGTACCTAATTTATTAAATCCTCACAATGAAAGATGAGAAATTCAGTACATTTATTAATCAATTTAACCTTTTATGTAATATATTTTATTTTTGACATGTAAATGTGTATAGTATTTACATTTTGCTGTGTTACTATAATTTAACCATCCATGCTTTACATGTAGAATGTTTCCAAAATTTAAATACCAAGCTCTACTGTTATATGTAGTGATCATACAGGAATTGTTTTTCAGTATAGAACAAAGCAGTATGATTCAATCTTTAGAGAAAAAATACAATCTCTATTATTAAATCCGTGGTTTTGGATCTCTTTTTTCATAATAAAAATATTACACTCAGTTTCTTTGATTTCATACTGTCTTCTTTATTTGCATGCTATTAAATTTCTAATAATATACAAATTGATATTTTTAAGATTTATTTTGGGATCAATTTCTTTTCTTTTCTTTCTTAAAAAATCAAAATGACTGTAAGTCATTTGATACACCAGCAAGGGCCACCCATAGTTCACTGAATCAGACTGGGAAATTCTATTCCCTCCTTCCTACTCACTTTATGCATTATTCTAAGGTGATGCTTAGTGCTTTCATTGTTATAATTACCATCTATATGCTAAAGAATCTTACATTTCTTCCACCCAGACCTTCATTTTGAGGATCAAAGTTTTTCAAAACCTTCTTATAGATTGCTACTTGTTGTATTCCATGGTATATCATCCAACATAATCTAAACAGCACTTATCTTCTCTGTTCCACCTTGAGTGTCCTATTCCATTCAGTGATCTAAGCCAGAATCTGGATTTCATTCAAAGCTTTTTCTCTCCTGTCTTCATCCTTGCTTATATTCTTTTCTTTATAATTCTTAAATATTTACTGAATTATTTATGTCTTTCCATGATACCTTGGGTTCCTTAGATGAAAAGTCTGACTTGGAAATTTTTATGAAAGCAATTATAGAAAGTGATTTATTGAGGGAAGCAGACAGTAGGAAAACAAAGAGAGGGTGTGGTCTCAACACAATCCAGCTTCAGCATGGAGCCAGAGGAACTTTGGAACACACATTGCACTAAAAGCTGGTTTCAATTTTGGACAAGTAATCTAGCCTTTTTATTTCTCTGCTGACCCCTTGTGTATCCTGGGACAGTGGGAATAACCACCAAGGTGAGGCAACCTTATTTTATCTGGCACAAATATCTAGAGAAATGTGGGGTTATATAATGTTAGCAACTCAAAACAGCTGGCACATGGTGTCCTGACCTGGTGAAGGAGATGTTTGCTAGACTCAGCAGTGACCAACACAGTACTCATCCACACTGGCAGCAACAGAGTTCATGCTTTCATTATTTCTTATCTAAATCATTGTGGTAACTTCTTAACTACCCTCTTGATTTCAGTCTTGTTCAAGCAAGTCAGCTTGTTAACATATTACAAGTGAAGTCTCTCAGTTTCACTCACAGGTTTAAAAAACATTTCAGCATTTCCCCCGTCATCCTTGACATCAATCCTTAACCCACCTAGAAGACTCATTTTGATCTTCTATGTTCATGTCTCTCCAGGTTTATGTCTTGTTATTCATACTGTTACCCTCACAGTGCCCAACAGAGTACTTTGCACAAAATATGTGTCCAAAAGATTTATTGAATGAATGGTTAACTACAGGTCAACATTTTCTAGTTATGTAATACTTTTTTTGATATATTGGTGTTTGTAATATATTCCCAATCCTAAGATCCCCTTCCCCAATCTTATCCCTATTAACACTTTGGAATCCTTTTCATCCTGCAGGCCCCAATTTTTATGTCTTTCATCGAGGAGACTTTCCTGACAGTTTCCCAGCCTTTGCTGGTTCTCCCATTTGCTTTCACTCATAGCACACCACATGTTGTAATTTCTGCCATATTCTGGATTCTCCCAATGGATCACAACCTCTCTGAAGATCTGCCGTATGTCAGGACCTGAGTCTGTCTTTATTCACTACTGTATTCCAGAAATTGTCACAGCACCTTGTACTCTGTTTGGGCTCAAAATATTTGTTTGTTAATGAATAAAGAAAGAGCCCTGAATGATGTTATGCATGTTTGTTCTGTAAGTTCATGATGTTTACTGAACACTTATGGTTTACGTATGTTCATGTATGAATGGTATATTTAAATAAATTGTTTTTAAAAAAGAATATATGTATTAAGTTGATGTAAGTGGAATAAAAGTTTTATGAATGGATTTTCAACTACTTTCTCTACAGCTTTTCATGTAAATTAGTATTTTGGTTCAGAAATTTCTCTAAAAGAAATTGTATATTTTTGGAAATTTATTCCTTATTCTCTTTACACAGGTAATGGGCTTTTACCAAATTGAAATACAAAGTTTGTCATAATAACAAAAATACTACTCCTGTAACTACTGTTTCCACTCATGTCCATTCTCCTTTCCCACCCTCCTTCCCCACACACAAAAAAATTAATCTCTATTGGGGGTGCTGTCCATTGGATAAAAGGAATGTCTTCCATTAAAATTTTTGGTATATGGCATTTTCTAACTTAGGAATACACAAACCACAATGTTCTTGACCCATCATTATGTTGGGTAGCATTAACTGTAAGTTTTGTGCTTCTACTTTTCATTTTTAAGAATTTCTTTATACTCTTGTAACCTGCCTTTGATATTGATCCTTTAATCTTTCTATTTGTCAGGTGCACTGGGTTATCCTTCTTTTTTTAGACTTCTGTCTCATCATCAACCATTCCTACTTGGTGGCCATGTACTTGGAAAAAGGCCACATGATGTTTCTGGCTCCACTCAATGTCTAAGATAATACCCTTCTTCCTTTGCTTGCATTCCACAAACTATTTCCCTCATCCTATTTACTGCAACAAATCTCTCCTTAGTTGATGAGATTGTGTTTATCTATCTCCCTTTAAGCCCTACTGTGTTGAATGGTCTGATATTGCTTACATTTAAATTCTTTCTCTTCCTCTATTCTCTAAATAAAGATGGGGCTAAGTTATACCCAAAGTTCACCCTACAGCCTATTTTCTTAGTACTTTGCAGAAAACACCAAACAAAACACTATTTTAAAAGTGGTGTATTTTTCTTTTAGAATGTAAGCCCCTCAAGAGCAGGAGCAATGTTTTCTGTATGCTCTGTTATGCCTAGTACACTGTAAATGCTCAATAAATATTGATGATGGGAGATAGTGAATCTTAATGATAAGGGTGACAAACTGAAATCCCAAATACTATTTTGTTGATGTTCTATTATGACCTCAGATAAATTGGGAAATATTGGCCCGTTTGGAACTTTGCCCCAAATATTACATTCAAATAAAAGTGCAATGAAGGGGAAAAAAAGGAAGAAAGAAAAGTAGGAAGCAATAAAATATGCTCACCTAAACTGGATTTGGGTGTAGACAGGCATATAATTTTTACCAAAAAACATTTAATATCAAATGTTTCAAAAAAGTAAACTAATTAACAGAGAAACATAACATGAATAGTCTACATTCACAATAAAATGACACTATGCAGATGACAGGGAGAATACTAAGGTAATACCAGTGCTTATACACTGGGAATATTTGTTTCAATTTCTTTCTCATTCTTGAGCTTAAACAAGAGAAAATAATATTGTGATTCACCCACAAATTCTAGCTAAATTTTTTCTTAGAATCTGAATCAAAGAAACAAACAATTCACTAGCATTCAAATCTATTTTTTGCTTATATTTATCTAATTTATGTGTCTGATTTATGCTTTTATATACTCATTATGCATTTTTTGTGTACCACCCATTGTGCTACCTTGCAAAAATAATTGTATCTGGTTGAGAAGTATTATTAGAATATGACTGTATATTGCACAAATAGATATTTTTCTTGACATACAAATATTATTTGATTTGAATCTATCTTCAGGGTTATAAATTTTAAATTATTTACATGAGCAATAAAAGATGTTTCTGGAGAGGAGGGGCAAGATGGCATTGGTTTAGGAGGGTACCCACGGAGAGCTCCCAGAGCACGGCGGATTGTGGACAGGATCCTGCCTGGGGGTCTGTGCTGTGGGAGTGTGGAGTGAGAAGCTTGGGACATCTATCTACACAGATTGACGGTGTGGACTGAACGGTAGAGATTCATGACTTTTAAGCCTGCCTGTGGTGGTTAACACAGTCAGCTGAGCGCTACACTTAGGGAAAAAAAAAAAGCTGGTTGTAGCTACAACTCCTGCCTGGTAACGGGTGCTCTCTGATATGGGGGGCTCTGGCAAAGAAGCAAGAGAGCTTTATTTTCTGGGGATTTGGCTGCCTTGAGCCCCATGCAACTTAGGTGAACAAAACAGCTGCAGTGAATTGGCACCTAGCAGAGGGGAGGGGTGAATCTGCTGAGGGAGTTGATTTGACTAGCTGCCCAGTGATAAACCCTGGGCCCCGCAGAGCCAGGGAGAGGGAGTACGCTCCGAGAGAGGGAGGGTTCTGACAGAAGACAGAGAGGGGATTTTTTTGCCATTGATTTGGCTGCCTGGACCCCCTCATAACTTTGGGGAGCAGATAAGCTGGCTTGAACCAGTGCCAGGCTAAGGGGAGAGGCAAATCTGCGGAGGAAACCTGATTTACCAGCAGCCTGGTGATGCTGGGGCTCAGATCCAGAAGGGGCGGAGTTGGCAGTTTTTAGCGTTCTGCACTGACAAATATCAGAATTTCAGCCACCCTGGGGAGTCCAGGAATTGGGAAGTGCTTGATTAGTTTCCATGAGCCCAGTTATGGTCCCCTCCTTGAGGGGGGTGGTCTAGAGGAGGAATTATTTTTGTCCTGTATTTTGTCAAAAAAAAAAAACACAGTCACTTCAATAACTGAAAAATAAATTCCTTTTAATTTAGTTTAATAGCTAAAAGCTGCTTCAGGACCTGCATATAGAACCCTGCGGGGAAATTGATTGGTAAACACAAGCAGGCTGAGAGGATCCACGGGGACCCTCATGGAACTTTGATCCCCCTTAGCTTTGTTTGACTGCTTGCCTGTGTGGTTGTTTTGTTTTTCTCTGTTTATTTGTTGTCTGTTGCTTTATTTCCTCTGTCATCCCCCCTTTCTTTTTTCTTTCATTTTTTAAAATTAGATTCTGCTAGCTTGTCTCTTCTTTGCTGTGCTTCTTCTTCAGTAATTTCCCATTCTCGGTCTATATTGATTTTGTATTCCAAAATATCTTTTATTGTTCCTTCATTTTTCTGCATTCTGCTTTCTGTTGTGGCTATTAAATACCACATTTTTTCATATGCCCACAACTCAAGGCAATCAATTTCTATTGTATCAATTTTGTTTTCTTCTCTTTTTATTAATATTAACTCTTTCCTTTCAGCCCTTTCTTCACTCTTTTTCTCCCTTCTCATCATTATAGCCTTCTAAATAATTATATATATATTCCTCTATTTGGCTTCCCAGTCCATTGTAGGTACTCCACTTTTTTTCCTATTACTCTACACTGCCTACATGAGTTAAATATTCATTTCATTAAGTCTTATTTGGCCCCTCATCTAACTTTTATCAATATTACTATTATCCTTCTTCCTTTCTCACATCTTTCAATTCCTCTGGCCCTAATCTTTTGCCTTCAAGGGAACAAAGAAAGAAACAGGGAAATAAAATAAGAAGAAAAAGCATCAAAGAGAAAACTTAACACACACGCAGAACCACCAGCTAAATAAAACTCTAGAGCAGAGAGGGAAGCTACTGAACAGAATAAATCCATCAAGATAAAATGATGATTAGAGGACAACAAAAAATTACAATCCACACTGAGAAACACGAAAACATGGACCAATCTAGTGAACAAACTAAAAACCAGGAAGTGATGCGGAACATCAAACATCCAATAAAGCTTTCCAAACAAATATCATGGACCAACTTAAAGAAGTTAAGGAGGAGATTAAGAATATAAAGAATCCACTGGGAGAACATACTGAAGAAATTGTAAACATATCCAAAAAGATAATGAATATTATGGTGACCAATGGCACAATCCAAGAAATCAAAAAGATGCTGGATTCACATAACAGCAGATTTGAACAGGCAGAAGAAAAAATTATTGATCTGGAAGACAATACATCTGAAATCAAACAGATAGAAGAAAAAATAGACAAAAAGATAGAAAAATCCAGCAGGGATTCAGGGAATTAACCAACAACACAAAATGCACAAACATACGCATTATGGGCATCCCAGAAGGAGAAGAGAAGGGAAAGAGAACAGAAGGAGTGTTAAAGGAAATAATGGCTGAAAACCTCCCAAACCTATTGAGAGAGATGGATATGCAGATCCAGGAAGCACAGCGCACCACAAATAGTATAAATCCCAACAGGCCAACTCCAAGACATATACTTGTCAAAATGTCCAATGCTCAAGACAAAGAGAAAATACTCAAGGCAGCAAGAGAAAAGAGAACCATCGCATACAAAGGAAGCACAATAAGATTAAATGCTGATTTCTCAGCTGAAACCATGGAGGCAAAAGACAGTGAGTGTATGACATAGTCAAAATACTAAAAGAGAAAAACTTCCACCCATGAATTCTCTATCCAGCAAAACTGGCATTCAAAAATGATGGAGAGTTCAAAATATTCACAGATAAACAGAAATTAAGAGAGTATGTCAATAAGAAACCTGCACTTCAAGAAATACTAAAGGAATTTCTACAAGTTGAAAGGAAAAAACAAGGGAAAGAGAGTTGGAGGAGAGTTTAAAAGCAACTAAAAATACAAAAACAGAAACAAAACAACATATGACATACATTAACCCCCAAAAAAATGGCTGAAGTAAGAAATTTGTTGCGAGTAATAACACTGAATGTTAATGGACTAAATATATCTATCAACAGACACAGATTGGCAGAATGGATAAGGAAATATGATCCATCTATATGCTGTCTACAAGAAACCCACCTTCGACCCAGGGATTCAAAGAGGCTGAAAGTGAATGGCTGGAAAATCATTTTACAAGATAACAATAGCCAAAAAAGGGCAGGAGTAGCTATTCTAATATCAGACAAAATAGACTTTAAATGCAAAAGTATTGTAAGAGACAAAGATGGACACTACATATTAGTAAAACGGATAATCTCTCAAGAATAGAGAACAATCATAAACATTTATGCACCTAATCGGGGTGCCTCAAAATACATGAGGCAAACTCTGGAAAACTAAGTGGAGAAGTAAATGCCTCTACAATTATAGCAGGGGACTTTAATACACCATTATCATCATTAGACAGGACATCTAGACAGAGAACCAATAAAGAAACAAAGCCTCTCAACAATACATTAAAGGACCTGGACTTAATAGACATATACAGAAGGCTACACCCAAAGACAGCAGGATTTACATTCTTCTCGAGTGCACATGGATCAGACTCCAAGATAGACCTCATGCTAGGCCACAGAACAACTTTCAATGAATTCAGAAAGATTGAGATTATACAAAGTAATTTCTCTGACCACAATGGAATGAAATTGGAAATCACTTAGAGCCAGAGAAACATGTTAGGCACAAGGATATGGAAGTTAAACAACACACTATTAGACAAACAGTGGGTCAAGGAGGAAATCTCAAAAGAAATCAGTAACTACCTTGACACTAATGAAAATGACAACACAACATATCAAAACCTATGGGATGCAGCGAAAGCAGACCTGAGAGGGAAGCTCATAACCATAAATACATATTTAAAAAGAAGAAAGAGATAAAATTGAAGACATAACTGCACATTTGGAGGAATTGGAAAAACAACAACAAACTAAACCAAAAGGAAGTAGAAAGAAGGAGATAACAAAGATTAGAGTAGAGTGAAATGAAATAGAGAATAAGAAAGCACTAGAAACAATTAAAAAAAAAACCAAAAGCTGTTTCTTTGAGAATATCAATAAAATTGACAAACCCTTAGCCAGACTAACAAAGAAAAATAGAGAACAGATGCAAATACATAAAATAAGGAATGAGCAAGGGGATATCATTACTGACCCCACAGAAATAAAGAGTATCACAAGAGGATACTTTGAAAAATTATATGGCAAAAAGAATGATAATTTAGAGGAAATGGACAAGTTTCTAGAAAGTCACAAACAGCTTACATTGATGAAAGAAGAAATTGATGAACTCAACAGTCCAATTAAAAGTAAAGAGATAGACTCAGTCATCAAAAACATCCCAACTAAGAAGAGCCCAGGACCAGATGGCTTCACAGCTGAATTCTGCCAAACATTCTGGAAAGAGCTAACACCACTTCTATTTAGCCTTGTCTTAGAAGTAGTTTCATGATCACTGAGGCAAGAAAAGGGCATAAAAGGCATCCAGTTTGGAAAAGAAGTAGTAAAAATTTCATTATTTGCAGACGACATGATCCTATACATAGAAAGCCCTGAGAAAACTACAACAAAGCTTCTAGAACTTATAAAGGAGTTCAGAAATGTTGCAGGCTACAAGAACAATGCTCAAAAATCAGTAGCATTTCTGTACACCAATAACGAGCAATCTGAGGAGGAAATCAAGAAAAAAATACCATTTCCAATAGTAACTAAAAGAATCAAATATCTAGGAATAAATTTAACTATAGATGTAAAGGACTTATATACAGAAAACTACACAACACTGTTAAATGAAATCAAAGAAGACTTAAATAAATGGAAAAATATTCCCTGTTCATGAATCGGAAGACTGAACATCATCAAGATGTCTATCCTACCCAAACTAATCTACAGATTTAATGCAATCCCAATAAAAATCAACACTGTATTTTTTAAGGAACTGGAAAAACTAACCACAAAATATATTTGGAGAGATAAGAGGCCCCAAATTGCCAAAGACATACTGAAAAAGAAAAATGAAGTTGGAGGTATCACATTACCTAACTTTAAAACATACTACAAATCTACAGTGATCAAAACCTCATGGTATTGGCACAAGGATAGACCTACTGACCAAGGGAACCGAATTGAGAGTTCTGATATAGATCCTTGCATATACAGTCATCTGATATTCGAGAAGGCCATGAAGCCCACTCAGTTAGGAGAGAATGACCTCTTTAACAAGTGGCCATTCCAAAAGAATATCCATATCCAAAAGAATGAGAGAAGAATACCATCTCACACCTTATACAAAAATCAAATCCAGATGGATCAAAGATCTAAATATAAGAGCCAAAACCATAAAGACCTTCGGAGATAATATATGGAAGCATCTACAGCACCTTGTAATAGGAAATGGTTTCATGAACTTCACAGCCAAAGCACGAGCAACAAGAGAAAAAAAAATAGATAAATGGGATCTCCTCAAAATTAAAAACTTCTGCACCTCAAAGGATGTTATTAAGAAAATAAAAAGGCAGCCTACCCAATGGGAGAAAATATTTGACAATCATATATCTGATAGGAAACTAATATCCTGCGTATATAAAGAAATCCTACACCTCGAAAAGAAAAAGAAAAACAACCCATTTAAAAAATGGGCAAGTGACCTGAAAAGACACTTCTCCAAGGAAGAAATACAAATGGCTAAAAAGCACATGAAAAAATGCTCAACTTCGCCAGCTATTAGAGAAATGCAAAACAAAATCACGATGAGATACCATCTTACACCCATCAGAATGGCAGTTATTAAAGAAACAGGAGAACATAAGTGTTGGGGAGGATGTGGAAGAATAGGAACCCTCATCCACTGCTGGTGGGATTGTGGAATGGTCCAGCCACTGTGGAGGACAGTTTGGCGATTCCTCAGAATACTAACAATAGATCTTCCTTATGATCCCAGCAATTCCACTACTGGGTATATACCCAGAAGAATTGAAAGCAAAGACATGAACAGATATATGCACACCAATGTTCATAGTGGCATTGTTCACAATTGCCAAAATTTGGAATCAGCCACGGTGCCCATCAACAGATGAATGGATAAGCAATCTGTGGTACATACATATAATGGTATACTACTCAGGTGTTCGAAGGAGTAAATTGCTAACTCATGGAATAACATGGATGGATCTTGAAGACCTTATCTTGAGTGAAGCAAGCCAAGCTTTGAAGGATGAACAGCTTATTACCTCGTTGATTTGAATTGAGGAAAGTTAACAGTCTCTGAGAACCCCTGACTGAAAGACAGGCTAACAAGGGAGAGAGAGAGAAGGGTAGGTAGCTAGCCATCACCCATATAGACATAATCTATGGTAAATTGATAGAGTATAGTTACATATTGAAGGATAGGACAGGTGGGTAGGGATTTTACTTGGTTTGGTGGTGCAGGGTTAACAGGTGGGTAGATTAGGAAGGGCAGGTTAGAATACCCAGGGAATGTAATTATGAATCTTGTCATCCCATGAGCCAAGACAGGGGAGTGTCATATGGCCCAGGGGGTGGGGAGGAAGGACCAGAAAAGATGAAATGGAGTATTTAGTGGTCGTTGGAAATGTTTTTCATTACCTTACAGTAATGGACACAGGACATGGTAAATATCATTAAAAAGTATCAAACTGTACTGTCTAAAATGTAAACCATACTGTAAACCATTGACAATGGTTAGTAACTATGTTTCACTATCTGTATAACAGTTATAACAATGCTACAATCCACAAACAAAAAAATGTTTTAATATAGGGTGGGGAAGGGAGAGGGAGTTTGGGTATATGGGAATCTCTATTATTCCATATGTGACTTTGTTGTGACCTAAAACTTCTTTGAAAACTAAATGAAAATTTGGGAGACACTGGGGAATGAGAGAGGGAAGATGTCATGGTACACACTGGACATCCGATAATGCAGTGATTAAAGGAGAAAAAACAATAATAACAATAATTTAAAAAAATTTTTTCTTTTGTTTTTTTTTTCCCATTTTCTTTTTTTGAATGTACCAATACATTAATTATACTTTATTTTTAGTTCTTTTTTTCTGAATTTCCTTGTATTTTATTGCTTGCAGTTAAGCTTATCACTATTGTTTCATTTTCCTATTAATTGTATTTGGTTATTATATGGGCTTCATCTTCAAGAAAGATTTAAGTCACAGAAGGGTTACAATGAGGGCTGCAGAGGATCATTGGTGGAGGGTGTCTGGGATGGGGGATTCATGGGAGTAAGTTTGTCTGAATAAACATGAAAATTATATAAAATTGTTCAAATGATCGAGGGATTTGGCATGGCCATGGTGGATAGACAAAGACTCAATAAATGAGGGAATACTGAATTCCCAGCTGGGAGAGCTTTGCCATTCTCCGAGGGAGCAGCAACAGGCCCCCGAGTGCAGGGGCAGTGTCTGGCAAAAGGGGATGGCCCACTGTTGGGTTCTTGTTATTGATGACTAACCTTATGAGTCTAGGCTCCTGTAATTGAAACTTGGCTTATTGTTATGGGTTGCCTAAGGGTTGCCACCTCAGAGCCTCCTTGTTGTTCAAATGTGGCCTTTCTCTAAGCCAAACTCAGCATATGAATGCATTACCTTCCCCCCAACATGGGACGTGACTCCCAGGAATGAGCCTCCTTGGCAACAAGGGACTAATACCAAGTGTCAACTGGAAAAACGACTGGAGAAAAAAAAAAGCCTTGAATAAAAGGGGGAAAAGGTAAAGAGAAATGAGTTCATGTGGCTAAGAGACTTCAAAGAGAGTCGGGAGATCATCCCAGAGATAACGCTTAAGCACACCTCAGTAGGATCTCATAGAACACCAAAGTGGATATCACCCCACACAGAGGGACTCCTGAGGGCTCTGGAGACACCCAGGTCCTATATAAGGGGGAATAGCCCCAGAGATTGATGCCTTATCTGTGGGCTCTACTTTGGAATCTGTGTTCCTGAGAGTGACAGAGTTGGACTCAAATAAGTCCTCCCTGCACATGGTCCATCAGTCCCTTCTATTCAAACCTATATGTGAGACTGGAGTTTGTAGGTGTACTTCCAGAAACTGAAGCCTCTGGCCTGCCTATGTGCCAGCTGTGCCTGGAATTTCAGTGGAGCTGCAACTCCTTCTCTACAGTTCAATGGACTCACCCAAGTCACCTGGTGAGGAGACGATGATGATGGACAATGGCAATCCCAGGGAATGGAGAGAGCCTGCAGCTGAAGGCAGGATAATCCCACCCACCGTATCCATGGGATATAAGCCCACTTTCATTGGGAGATGGAGTGCACATCACCATTCCAGTCCCCTCACGATTAGGGAAAGAGCTATGGACTAGAGTGGACTCAATGGTATTCTGTTGTAGACATATTGGGATTCAAGCAATGGAAGAAATTATAACAGTGAGGTGAAGCCTGTGGCCACTAAATGCTTTTGGGGCAGGGAGGGGAATGGCAGTTGTAATACAGGGGCTTTTTCAGGACTTGGGGGATGTCCTGAGTGACATTGTGGTGACAGATATAGGCCATTTTAGAGCAGCATATACCATGCAGATCTGTGGGGGAGAGAGTGTGGCCTATTATAAACTGTAGTCTATGCTTAGTGACAAAGCCCCAGGATGTGTATATCCATTGCAGGTGATGTGCCACAGTAACGAAAGAGGTTTATGTGAGATGTTATGGGAGGTATGGGAAGGGTAGATCATGGGAATCCATGTAATTTTTGTGTAACATCTATGTAATCTAAGCATCTTTTAAAATATATATGAAAAATAAAAACAATAAAAAAAAAGATCACACATGCTTAAATGCATATTTTAATAACTTAGGAGTTCATAATTTTTATTTCATTCAAATTAAATATCAATAAATTACCTCCAAGTACAATTGTTTACAGCCTCATTCCATTTTTATAATTTCTGTTTCTTACAGTGAAAATCCTGGTTCCCAAAACGGTCAATATATTTAATCATTTTTTGTAGCCTACAATAAATACACACTAATTTCGTAATTATGACACTGATGTTATTACCACCAACAAAAAGTTCTAAATTTTTGTCTGCCCATTTTGTATTTAGAATTTGTCACAAAATTTATATCCTTTGATACCATGTTCTTAAGTTATTAAAATTAATACTTTTTTCCTTCATGTTTACATTAGGAATTTAATGTGAATTTAGGTTGCTCTTTCTGTTTGTATTTTGTTTTTGGACTTTCTTTTCTCATCATTTTATATGCAAATTTATTTTTAAATATGGAGAACATGTACAAAGTTATACATAAATAAAAATTTATAAACAGTTATAATGAAATAAAATAAAATAAAATAAAAGATGATTCTGAAGCCCAGAAGGCATAATCTTGATGACCTAAAAATCAGAGATTAAAAGTCTATTGTTTGTATTGCCCCAAATTGCTGATAGTTTCCATGATATGATATTGAATTTTGATACATAAAATAAGCAGTTATTACTGAAAAATATTAGATTTCTATCTACAGAGAATGAAATAATGTTCATTGTGACTAGCACAGAATCTGGCTTAATAAATTGTTGCTATTATCATTCTTTGACATTTGTATCATCATTGCCTGGAAGTTTCTCCGAGCAGTTAAGAGCATGGCTGTGAAATCGGTAAGAAAATGCTTCTGTTTTGTTATAGTCCCCTTTCTGTCAGGTTCCTCATGTAAAAATGTGGATAATTGTAGTGCCTACCTCTTTGGATTATTGTAAAGATTTTTTTCCCTAAATATAAGTATATTGTTAAAATTATTTTATTTTTTATTACAGGAAAAATCTATGAATCCATCCACATGGATGAAGCCAAAAAGTTTAGCCATATTTGGGACAATTTTCCCAAAATGCATAAATGGTTTGAGTTGGAATTTCCCCCATTTCTTGTATTTATTTTGCTTCTGTCGATGCAGAAACTATGAGTTGTCATGATTAGATTTCTCTTTCTCTTATAAATATTACTTGTGGAGATCATCCCAAATATTGTTTTGGTCCTTTCCTCAGTTGAAATATTGCTGGGCTTCAAAGATATTTATTTGTATGCTAAAAGCACTTTCCTATTGCACAGTTTCCTTATAGCACTTTTCATCTTGTCATTTCTCAAGGTAAAAATTAAGGGATTTAGCAAGGGTGTTATGACAGTGTAGAAAACAGCAACTGCTTTATCAATAGATAAATAATTGGAAATCATTTTGAATTTCCAATTATTGTTCAGTGTATATTTTCCTACATGATTGTATTAGTCAGGGTTCTCTCAAAACCAACAAGAGAGATCTGTAAATATGAGAATTTATAAAATTGTCTCACATGATGATGGGCCTGTACCTGTCCAATTCTGTAGGGCAGGTTGCAAGCTGGGAAGTCTGATGAATATTTTCAATGAATTATCAAGGGAAAATGGCTGGCCAAAATAGGGATAGGAATTTACTCTTCTGGTTTGCTGAAATCATCACTTCTCCTTTAAGGCCTTCAACTGATTAGATGAGATATCTCTCATTGTTAAACGCAATATCCTCAGTTGTTGTAGACGTAATTAGTCATAGATGCAATCAACTAACTAATGGCTTAAGTCCACTAAATGCTCTCACAATAGCAATCAGGCCTTTGCTTCCTTTGCCAAACAACTGGGCACCATTACCTCGCAAAGTTGGCACATGAGCTCAACCATCGCAATGATATATGACTACAAAATTTTGTGACTTTACAACAACCATTTTATATTGTCTAAAGCTTTTGTGAGACAGAAATTCAGACAGGGCTTGGCAAGGTCTGAATTTCTTCTGATTCATGTATCTTGGTCTGCAGCCAATTTGTGTTTTCAACTGATTACTTGGCTTGTCTAAAGGGTCCAACACAGCCTAATTCCCATTCATGGAGTCTCAGAAGTGATACCTGGAAGGGATCCTCTGGGTCCCTCTCTCTTTCCATTTAGATACAAGATGTCTTCCCAAGGTTTCTCCAGCAGGATAGACTTCTTACATTAAATGCAGGGCTTCTAGTGTTGGAATATAGAAGATATCAGGCCAGATAAGGGCTACATTCAGAACTGTCACATTGACACATCCTCAAACTTCTACTGGTAAAATTAGTCAGAGTCTGGCTATCTTTGAGGGAGTTGAGAAATAGACACAACACTTGATGGGGGAGTGGGTGAAGTCATATTACAGTACAGAATATCTGATGGAAGATTTTGTTGCATCCATTTTTGGACAATACAATTTTCTACATCTCAAAAAGAGAATAATGTTAATGTCTGAGGGAACTGTAGTGATATTCATTTTATATTCCTGGTACTTGTCATTTGGATTTTACTCTGGATCATATTCTAGAGATTTGTCAATTATATTACCTAATAAATACCTTTTTTATACCAAATACATAACTTGGATTTTTTACTTTGTTTCATGTTTTGTATTTTATTGATCTTTGATCTTGACTTTATTATAAACTTTATTCTTCATACTTTGACATTACATTTCTCTTATTCTAGTTTTAAGGTAAAAACTTAAATAGTTGTTGTAAACACTTATTTTTAATATAAGCATTTAAGCTATAAATTTACCTGTAACCACTGCTTTGGTCATATCCACATATTTTGATATATTTTAGTTAGTGTTTAGTTCTAAATCTTTGCATATTTATCCCATGATTTCTTCTGTGATTAATGGCTCCTTAAATTTTTATTGCTAAGTTTTCAAATGTTTGGAAAATTTTATAGACATATGTAATAAATACCTACTTCTGCATTACAAATTATCTCAAAAATTAGTGACTTGTAGCAGTACAATTTATTATCTCTAGGTTCTCTAGGTCCAAAAACTGGGCATAGCTTAGTAGTTTCCCCTTCTTGAGGAACTGTAATCAAGGTATCAGCTTAGACTACAGTATTTCTTCAAATATGTTTTCTGTTCCATTCTCATTTGAAGAAATGACTGAGGTTGCACTTCCCAACTAACTGACATGGTCAATGGCAGGATTCAGTTTCTTGTGGGCTGTTAGACCAAGGGACTCCTGTGCTCACTGTTGGTTGGCTGAAAGCTACCTTCAGTTCTTTACCATGTGGGCTTTCCCAAGTTTCTTCATCACAGAAAACATGGAAGGACTGCCAGAGAGTGAAATGTACTGATTCAGAAATCATAGTCTTTTATAACTTAATCACAGAATTGACATCCCAATATTTTATCCATATTCTATTTATTAGTAACAACTAGGTCCAACCCACTCTCAAGTACAGAGGATCACACAAAGGCATGAATACCAGGAGTTGGGCATCACACAAAGTCATCTTTAAACTTGCCAACCATGGAATCTTATTGTTATTGATTTGTAATTTAATTCTATTGTAGTAAGAGGACATACTCTATTATTTGAAATTAATTAGGTCTTGTTTCATAATACGGTCTATTATGACTAATCAATGTGCAATTGAGAAGAAGGTATATTCTGTGCTTGATGGGTGTAGCATTCTGTAAATGTTAAATTAGGTCATCTTGGATGAGAGTTTTCTTCAAATATATTCTATAATTATTTATTTCATCTATTTGTGAATTTGACTATTTTTGCTTGTTGTACTCTCAATTTTGTTTCATGTTTATTGAAACTCAGTTATTGAATGCATGCACATTTACAATTATTATATCTTCTTAGAAAACAGAAGATTTACCATTATGTAATAACCTCTTCAAGTTGAAGCCTACTTATTTCTTATTGATACATATACTTCATATTTATATTTTAGTGCTTATATTGTATATATTTTCCATTCTTTTACTTTCAAACCTCCTAATTTTATAAATAAAACTTGTCTCTTGTAAACATCAGTTAAATTCCTATGTTTAAAACAAGTTTACAATATCTGTCTTTTAAGTAGAATGTTTAGCTCCTTACATTTCATGTCATTATTGATATCACTGGAC
>JAQZBX010051863.1:0-19272 GCA_029593785.1 Cabassous unicinctus | reverse complement strand
GTAAGGAATCTGTACAGCCTGCTCCCAACCCATAAAGGGCCCTTTAACAAAAAAAAAAATGTTCAAAGGTATCTCCATTAAATATGGGTATGAGCTGAATTCTGGCATTTCAAAATTTTATAAAGGAGCCAAGTGAAGTAAGTGATCAGGAACTAAAGGGTTCCATCCTGAGTCTCAAAAAGCCTCTATCCACACAGTTGCATTAGTACAAGTAGTTCTGAACTCAGATCTTATTGACTTGGGCTAGTTGGTGATACTAGAAATGCACAAAGCTGTACCTTTCCAAGTTTTCCTGCCCCTCTGCAAATTCTGGGTATAAGTTGTTCCCTAGATTCAAAGACATTCCTAGCCATACACAAGGAATATCTTTCTTTATCTTGACTTCTAAACTGATTATCTTTTCTCAGAGCTCTTAACATTGTCCCTTCATTTTTGGATATAACTCTAGGAAAATAAAAGCCTGGAAAGCAATTGCTTAGTCAACACAGCTAAATATGGAAGGTACTTGCAAAGAAAACCAAATTTTAAGGTTTCAACAATATTCTAAATATTTTCAAATAATTTTTCCATTATTCAAATACCTATCCTATTGGGTATCTGTATTTTCACAGAATCAATGATAATTCATATAATTAGTTTTATAGCAGACAACCACCATAGTCTCATATAAATCATGCATTAAAGAAAGAAAAATCTTGACTTAAATAATCAAATAATGTAAAAGGCATCCCTACTTTGAAGTCCTTATAAAAGGACTGGTTAAAAGTATATCCTTCCTTTCTAATATACAAAATTTGACATAGGGAGGCCAGGGAAGTTTTGCAAGAAAATTTTGATTTAGTGATATGAAGTACAGTTAAACAAGTGAAAGTATAGTAGATATTTTAGCTTTGGCCATAGGAGTTAAAAGATGGGGTGTCTGTGTATTTCTACCTACATTTTTAGCTTAATGGATATGGCATTGGACTTTGACACAGACAACAAGTACCTCATGATTTCAATTGACCTGATTGGTGTACTATGTGGGACTATCAAACAGAATCAGAAAAGACATGCTGAGAGTTTAAAGTGTGAAATTTTGTTTTTTTTCTCCTATCACTTCATCTCTGGCTGCCATTATTGTGAAGCGGATGTTTAATGAAGCAGAGAATGCTTGCTTGGTCTTTGCAAACATTCTGTTATTGAAAACAAAACATCCAATTGTCTTTCAGAACTTGGATCCAGATTGTGGGTTTGAGAAATGGAGTGTTCTACTCAGCCAGGTCTACTTCTTTGATAATCCTGGATGTGATTCCTTGGTTTCACTGTGTAGGAATTTTCCTAGATATTGATATGGGCTACATTTCCTTTTGTGACATTCATGATAGATCCCGTATCTTTATATTCACAAAAATTTCTGTTATCTAGCCACTGCACCCATTTTTACTCCTTCAAATTCACTTAATGATGATCAGGTCTTCCTGGCTATCTGTACTGTGACAAGTCTGAGTACTGCCACTATCTAATTTATCCTGGGAAAGACAAATAAACCTTTGCCCTCCAAAAAACATTTATAGAAAATTATTTTGTACTCAGAGCAAAATCCTTTCTGATTGGCACACATGGTACAAAGTTAAGTAAAAATGATGTAGACTATTTCATGAACCATGAATATAAATTAAGTAAATCACTTTAAAATTACCTTGTAAATATTAAGTATCTGTGTGATTGTCTTCTTTGGGTTTTATATTTATAATTTATATAAACATGTCCTGAACTTCAGATCAATTTCCAAATGTGTTCCTTTTTATTTTCTGTTAGATCAACTTTGTGTGTTATGTAGGTTTTAATCTATATAAACATTTGAATATGACCAAAAAGATTATATGATTCTCTAAATGATAAGGAAACAATAACTAATATAAGCAGTAATAATAAATTCATATATGTTTCAAGTTGAGAAATGGATCGATGCTTGTATAATATCCAGAATATAGAAGACAGTTTTTTACCATCGCAGCAAAGCTTATCTAAAACTTAGGATTTTTAATCTATTTAATAGGATTCCACAGAATTTATAGTAGGTATTGCTAGTGAGTCAATGCATAAGTGGAAATCTATCAGCTTTGAAAATCCATGGCATAATGGACATCCCTGAATTGTATACTTGAAACTGGTTAAAATGAGATATTTTATATTATATATATGACATCACAATAAAATTTTTAAAAATTTCTGTCCAAAATTTTTTTTTTAAAGGCAAGAGAGGGTGTCAGGTGTGGGGGGATATGCAGGATAGGGCACAGCTGGGGCATACTTCCATGTTATGTGAAAGTGTTCCTCTTGTCAGAGTGTGTTATCTCAGTGGATGGAAACCCATACAATAAACAGGAAAATATTAAACTCCCATCCTGGGGAGTTCTGCTACTTTCTCAATTAGAGGGACAAGAATCTCTCAAAAACATAATCAGTGCTTAATAAAAGAAAGCAGACCAATATGTCAAGCCCTCAATATTGTTGCAATTAACCATGAATCTTATTCTTCAAAAATTGAAACTTGGTGTTTAATTCTGATGTCTGACTCTTCTACATCTGAATCTTGCCCTTGTTATGCAGTACAATTATTAAGATTGTTCTCTTTTTGCAATTGATTCATCCCTAGGAGAAAGCTTCTATTCTGTTTATTTTTATTTTACATCTTTAGTGTGGGTGTGTGTTTACCTTTCTTTAATTGTCTAGGGCTGCTTTTGCCTCATTATATTCCAGAATGAACATACAAATATAAATTTGTATATATAATCTTTATTAGATACTCTACATTACTGTAAAGTTATGTATTTGTATTATAAGTATATTCACTTATTGTACAGAAATTTATATATAAAGCCATGTTTATGCACTTGATGGGCAATTTAAAAGATTTTTCAAGGTGAAAAAAAAACATCAGGTGGGCAACAGATATCAAGGGTGAGGGCACAGGAATTGGAAGGCTTGGAAGAGCAGCTGTTTATCAGTTGAAGACCCAAAATGACACAAGGAAAGGAGACCTGGTTTAAGCAGAGTTCAGGCTTCCCTGGAAGGGAAAGACAGTGGCTGCAAACCACTGATCCTGGCCATGCACAGGATCATAGAGACTGCTCCTGTGCTGGGAAGCAGCTTGGTGGTAGAGGGTGATTCAGTTGTAAACTTAGGCCTCTCTATCTGCTTGTCTCTATGTCTCTGTACTTTAGTTTGGAGAAGATTGCAGGCAGCTCTGGGCACACACAGGCAAGGGGCAGTTCCATTGCTCTGCCATTGAGCCCAGGGCCCTAGGCACAGATCAACTGACAATCCAGGTATCATCCCCTGCTGCTGCAGCTTACTCTGCTGTGGCCAATGTTCAGATAAATGCAGGGTCTAAATGATAATCTGGGCACAGGTCATCCCTATACTTCTGTAGTCTCCACAATTTTGCCTTGGCAGTAGCTGTAGTCAGGGAACTTTGAAGTGGTAAAAGGATGTAACATGCCCTCTCAAAGCAACACTCTCCCTGACTAAATTCCTCAAGATTACTTCTGTTTTGTGGAAGTGAACTCAGTCTCTAAATTCTCTTTATGGCCATGACCAAAGTCATATAGAAGGGCTCTGTATTACTTTTTTCCGGAAGTTTCAACAACTTCTTGGGTCATAAGCTGGTACCTAATTGGAGCAGATACCTGCTTAGAATTGTTTAGGTAATGGTATTTACAGTAGGTATTGCTAGTGAGTCAATGAATAAGCAGAAATCTATCTACCTCCTGACCTCATGATTCCAATTGTGAGAGTTCCTTAAGCAATGATGAGGGATCTGCTTTGGTAGCCTTTCTTGAAACTCTCTGTTGGATCACTAATGTGAGCCAGTGGGTCTAATTACTCTCTTCCAATGAAAAAGCTTATAAACACAATCCACCAGCATTCTCCAAGAATGTCCCTTGGCTTTTGTTGGCATTTCCCCAGACACATTGCAATAGCTGGAGATATGTTCTACAATATCCAGTAGCTCCTCTAGAGAGTACTCAGTGCTTTCCTCTAGCACCGCATTGGTGATATGCTCTATGGTACCCTGAAACTCTTGCTAATAATTCACTAACATTCCTCCAAAATTCCCTATAGTCTCTGCTAGTACCTTCGATAATTACCCCATAGGACTTCCAGGCCTTCTGTTTTTCCAGAATAGTGCTTAATTTTCTTCTCTGTTCCCTGTTTTAGTGTTGTTGAGACCTCAGACAAGCATCTAACAATGAAAGGCAGCTGAAAAAAACTGCCAATCACAACTTTGAAATAAACCATGGAGTCTTTAATCACTTACTATCATATAGTATAAGAGGGTAAACTGAGGAAAGATGTCAATTCATCTCTGGTTCATGTCCCTAGGAAATGTAGGGTCAGATGGATCAGCATAGACATGTGGTCATCTCACCACTAAGGAAGCACTAATTAAAAGTCTCTTGTACTTTTATGGAGCTAAATGCCAGTAGTTTAAAATCTGAGAACTTAGAGTGGAGAAAGTGTCCTCAAAGTTTCCCCTTTCTCCCTCCAATGAGGATTTCTCAGAAGATACACTTGAGTAAGGCCTCTATTTTGGGCCTTTAAAGGGAGTTCTCCTTATTCAGGCACATGAGCTAGGAATGCTGGTATGCACTGCACCATGTGTGGGCAGAGGGACCTGAGTCCTTGACTGTAATTCTCTTCAGAGCCTGCAATGCACTAGCTGTGCACCAAGTCTGCTATGGGGAGGTCAATGACCCCTCCTGTGGCCTGTCAGGTTAATCCTTGTAAATCTCTATGTCCAGGACTGAATAACACATAGGGTATTATCAAGAGCTTGTCTCAGGGAGAATGAATATTGACTAAATTAGAAATCAACAGTCTTCAGAAATTAGGGTTAACTGTAATTCAATTTCATGATGGTAACCACAAAAGAAATATAAATATTAATGAAAATGTGATGTGTTTGTTGAACAAATTGCAACACTCTAAATTTAAGCTACATTCAGGAGGGTACTGTGACTATATATTGTTTATTGGAAAGGATGTATATATTATATTCCAGATCAGTTTTAGAAGAAATACCTAATGATAAAAATAGTCCTAATGTAAACACCCATACTCCTAGGAGTTTGCTTTCTTCCTCTCTTTATCCATGACCTTTTCTTACTCTTTTACTTACACCTTACACTTACAGACCACCACTCTTCTGACTATAAATACAGGGTCATAGCATGTGCTTTGGAGAATTAATAAGTAGAGCCTTGTCTGGACCAATTTTCAAAATATTGCATGGCCCTTCTGAAATTCTGAATTCCTTCTAAGAGAGGAAATGATGTCCTGTATCATTATGGCCAGCACAGCCATCTGATGTTCTTTGGCCAATGAATTGTGAACAAAATTAAAGACTGGATTTTAGGGCTAACATATATGTACATCATTATAATATCATTTCATTCTGCCATGAGAACCAGTAACATACCATACACAGACTGCTCCTGAGTATAGAATATGGATCATGTGGAGTAAAGCCATAGCAAACACACAAAGAATGTATGTTACAAACTGAAAATAATTTTTGCTGTTCTCAGCACAATAACCAAAGGGTTTTTTTTTGATTACAGTAACATAAGGTGTTTGTACCTGACTGATATAATATCAAACAGTTTTGAAATCATCTTGCCAACTGTGATGGTTAGGCTAATGTGTCAACTCGGCCAGGTATTTGTGCCCAGTTGTTTGGTCAAGCAAGCACTGGACTAATTGTAATATAAGGAAATTTATGGGCTTTAGTCATCAATGAGTTTACTGCACAGATGGCTGATCAACCAGGGAGATTGCCATCAGAAATGAGTGATGTTTTATCCAAACTGTTGAATGCCTTAAAAGGCGAAGTGTTTTCAACATTCAGAGAGAATTTCCCAGCTTATCTTTGGACAGCCAACATCTCCTGGAAACTCATCAAGGACCTTCATTGGACTTTGATTGGAACCCCTGGTCTGCTGTCTGACTGCAGAACCTGGACTTGAGCATCCCCATGGTCACATGAGAGAATCTTATAAAATCTCATACTATTTACAGATATCTCCTTTTGATTCTGTTCCCTAGAGAACCCTGACTAATAAACCAACTTATACACACACAATCAATATATGAACATTTTCTTTGCTCCACATTCTCATCAACAATTGATACTTCCAGATTATTTTTTCCAACCTACTGAATTTTTGGCAGTACCTCACTGTGGTAATAATTTTCTTCCAATACTAAAGGTACAGATGTTCTTGTCACATGTATATGAAATATTTGTGCTGCTGCTTCCTTGAAATTCCAATCTTTAGGTATTCTTTGTTAGATTTATTTTATATTTATTTTCACATACTTTGTGGTTTCCCTTTATGTGATTTTGTCGTGGCCCTTGAGACAAAAATTCTTCCTCACATTACAATCACATTCACAAACATGTTTACAAAGTGTATATTTTCATATCCATTTTTCCTCCTCTTTCTAAGAAACTCTTTCCCTTTTTACAGTTATGAAACACCTTCCCAAATATTGTATATTGTTCTTTACATTTTATTGTTTAATCTGGTTAGAGTTACTTTGTATAGGTTCAGAAATATGAATATAATTTCAGTTTTCAAATATTTTTAATTTTGCAAAATGTGTGTGGACTTATTTCTCATTTTAGATTTGATCTACTACTTTTAGATTTGATCTACTACTTATGTGAGTGTTGTTTCTTTTGTTTTTTAGACTCTTATATATTTTATTTTCATTATTTTGATTGAATAAGTTGCTTAAGAAAGTTGATGAGTGGTCTTCTTTGTACCAAAATATGCTTTCTTCATGCAAATTTTAAATTTTATGATGTTGAACTAAGAGCTTTCCCTTTTAATAGCTGCTTTTTTGAGAGTAAAGCTATTCCTTCTAAATTTTTATAACAGTTTTCATAATGAATAAGGATGAAATTGGAAAAGATACCTCTTCTGCAAAGGAGACATTATTATGTAATCTCTTATGTTAGGATTTTAATGAATTAGTATGGTAAATTTTCTAATGTTAAACCACTTACATTCTGAGATAAATATAATTTGATCATGATATATTTTTAATATTGTACTTATTTTTACAGAATTTTACAAACTTGATAATTTATTTTTGAATACATATTTTTTAGATGATCTTTTTCTATTACATTCCATTTCCCCCCTAAATTTCCTCCTAGAGCATCCTATCCTTTTTTTCTAATTTGGTATATTACAATACATAGCTTATGTACATCTGTTAGGCTAATTTTCCCTTATATGATCTTTTGAAATGCATCTTTAATGGTCATTTTTTTTATTAGTATCCTAAGAAAGTGCAAGAGGGCAGTAGGGAACCAAATACATGCCATTTCTGAAATATTTGACTCTCATATCTGATTCATATTTTCTTGGTTTTAATTTCATTAATATGTCATATTTAGGCCTGAATTATCATGAAGAGTTGTGTAGGATTTTTTTTTTCTACATGTCATTTCAAATGGAAGAACATGTCCTTCTTACAGATATCAAGTTAATATTTATTTATAATAGTCTTCTCTTCATTTCTGTTTTCTTTTTCTCTTCACATATTGCTAAATCAGGAATCTTAGTCAAGTCTTTTGTTTTCTTCTATTTTTATAATATTTAACATTTCTTTTCAGACAATGCAATGCATTAATTGTGTAACAAGCCTGTGTGAGGAAGGCAACATTCCCTCTATGTGGCCTACCAGTGAAGTACTTGTAATTGCCAATGGTCAGGACTGAAAATCGCATGTAGGTTATTAATCAGTTGCCAGATTCTTCACCTACTCACCTTGATTTTTCAGCAGCCAGGTGAGAAATATAGGCTAACTAATAAAGCCCCCAAATGAGTTATGTTTTGAGTGCTGTTTAAAATATCATATAATTAGTGTGAAACAATGATAGATGAAGTATATGACCAAAACTATTCCAAGCAGGTTGATCAGGATTGTCTGGAGAATGGACCACATCCTTGAGTTACAACCACTGCCAAACCTTGAAAAGATGTATTATAACATAATAGGTCTGTTTTGGAGAGCCATGAGGATTCTTCCTTGAGAGTTTGTATGAATCTTTTTACTTGGACAAAGGCATTAATTTAAGTACAGCACAATTCTGTTTTCTTCTTTTTTTTATTAATATTAACTTTTTCCTTTCAGCCCTTTCTTTACTCTTTCTCTCCCTCCTCATCATTCTAGCCTTCTAAATCATTATATATATATTCCTCTATTTGGTTTCCCAGTCCATTGTAGGTACTCCACTTTTTCCCTATTACTCTACACTGCCTACATGAGTTAAATATTCATTTCACTAAGTCTTATACAGCTCCTCTTCTAACTTTTACCAATATTACTATTATCCTTCTTCCTTTCCCACATCTTTCAATTCCTCTGGCCCTAATCTTTTGCATTCAAGGGAACATAGAAAGAAGCAAGGAAATAAAATAAGAAGAAAAAGTGTCAAAGAGAAAACTTAACACACACTCAAAACCACCAGCTAAATAAAACTCCAGAGCAGAGAGAGAAGCTAATCAACTGAATAAACACATCAAGATAAAATGATGACTAGAGAGCAACAAAAAATTAAAAACCACATTGAGAAACAGGAAGACATGGACCAGTCCAATGAACACACTGAAAACCAGGAAGAGATGCAAAACATTGAACAACTAATCAAAGCTTTCCAAACAAGTATCATGGGCCAACATAATGAAGTGAGGGCAAAGATTAAGCATATTAAGAAGACACTGGGAAAACATACTGAAGAAATTGTAAACATACATAAAAAGATAACAGATATGATGGTGATCAATGGCACAATCCAAGAAATCAGAAAGACGCTGTATTCACATAACAGCAGATTTGAACAGGCAGAAGAAAGAATTAGTGATGTGGAAGACAATACATCTGAAATCAAACAGATAGGAGAACAGATAGACAAAAAGATAGAAAAAATGCAGCAGGGACTCAGGGATTTAACCGACAACACAAAATGCACAAACATATGCATTATGGGCATCCCAGAAAGAGAAGAGAAAGGAAAGGGAACAGAAGGAGTGTTGAAGGAAATAATGGCTGAAAACTTCCAAACCCTATTGAGAGAGATGGATATGCAGATCCAGGAAGCACAGTGTACCCCAAACAGTATAAATCCCAACAGGCCAACTCCAAGACATATACTTGTCAAAATGTCCAATGCTCAAGACAAAGAGAAAATACTCAAAGCAGCAAGAGAAAAGAGAACCATCACATACAAGGGAAGCACAATAAGATTAAGTGCTGATTTCTCATCTGAAACCATGGAGGCAAGAAGATTGTGGTATGACATAGTCAAAGTACTAAAAGAAAAAAAACTTCCAGCCTCCAATTCTCTATGCATCAAAACTGGCATTCAGAAATGATGGAGATTTCAATATATTCACAGATAAACAGAAATTAAGAGAGTATGCCAATAAGAAACCTGAACGTCAAGAAATACTAAAGGAAATTCTACAATTTGAAAGGAAAAAACAAGGGACAGAGAGTTGGAGGAGAGTTTAAAAACAACTAAAAAGACAAAAACAGAAACAAAACAACATATGACATACATTAACCCAAAGAAAATATGGCTGAAATAAGAAATTTGTTGTGAGTAATAACCCTGAATGTTAACAGATTAAATTCACCACTCAAGAGACACAGATTGACAGAATTGATAAGGAAGTATCATATATCTATGTGCTGTCTACAATAAACCCACCTTTGACCCAGGGATTCAAGGAGGCTGAAACTGAATGGCTGGAAAATAATTTTATAAGCTAACAATAGCCAAAAAAGGGAAGGAACAGCTATCTTACATCAGACAAAATACACTTTAAATGGAAAACTATTGTACAAGACAAAGATGGACAATATATATTAGTAAAGGGTGTAATCTCTCAAGAAGAGAGAACATTAAAAAACATTTATGCACCTAATCAGAGTGCCTCAAAATACATGAGACAAACTCTGGAGAAAATAAGTGGAGAAATAAATGCCTCTCATTTATAGTGCGGGACATTAATACACCATTATCATCATTAGACAGAACATCTAGACAGAGAATCAATAAAAAATCAAAGACTCTGAACAATATGTTAGAAGACCTGGACTTAAAAGATATATACAGAACACTACACCCAAATGCAGCAGGAGTTACATTCTTCTCAAGTGCATATGGATCATACTCCTAGACCACATGCTATGCCACAGAAAAACTCTCAATGAATTCAGAAAGATTGAGATTAAACAAAGTAATTTCTCTGACCACAATGGAATGAAATTGGAAATCACTAAGGGCCTGAGAAACAGATTAGGCACAAAGATATGAAAGTTAAACAACACATGCTTAGACAAAACTGGGTAAAGAAGGGAATCTCAAAAGAAATCAGTTACTACCATGAAACTAGTGAAAATGACAACACAACATATAAAAACCTATGGGATGCAGCCAAAGCAGTCCTGAGAGGGAAGTTCATAGCCATAAATACAAATTAAAAAAGAAGAAAGTGCTAAAATTGAAGACCTAACAGCACACTTGGAAGAATTGGAAAAACAACAGCAAATTAAACCTAAAGGAAGTAGAAAGAAGGAAATAAAAAAGATTAGAGCAGAACTGAATGAAATAGAGAATAAGAAAACACTGGAAAAAATAAACAAAACCAAAAGCTGGTTCTTCAAGAAGATCAATAAAATTGACAAACTCATAGCCAGACTAACAAAGAAAAAAAGAGAACTGATGCAAATACACAAAATAAGGAATGAGCAAGGTGATATCACCACAGAAATAAAGAGTATCATAAGAGGATACTTTGAAAAATTATATGCCAAAAGAATGATAATTTAGAGGAAATGGACAAGTTTCTAGGAAGTCACAAACAGCCTAAATTGATGAAAGAAGAAATTGATGAACTCAACAGTCCAATTACAAGTAAAGAGATACACTCAGTCATCAAAAACCTCACAACTAAGAAGAGCCCAGGACCAGATGGTTTCACAAATGAATTTTACCAAACATTCCAGAAAGAGCTAACACCAATTCTGCTTAAGCTCTTCCGAAAAATACAAGTAGAACGAATATTGCCTAATTCATTCTACAATGCCAACATTACCCTAATACAAAAACCAAACAAAGATACCACAAGAAAGGAAAATTACAGACCAGTTACTCTAATGAACCTAGATGCTAAAATCCTCAACAACATACTTGTTAATCGCATTCAACAATGTATCAAAAGGATTATACACAATAACCAAGTGGGTTTCATCCCAGGTATGCAAGGAAAGTTCAATATAAGAAAATCAATCAATGTAATACACCACATAAACAGATTGAAAGAAAAAATAATCACATGATCATCTTTATAGATGCAGTAAAAGCATTCAACATATACAGCACTTTCATGATACAAACACTGCAAAAGATAGGAATAGAAGGAAACTTTCTGAATATGATAAAGGGTTATATGAGAAACCCAAAACTAACATCATCTTCAATGGTGAAATCCTAAAAGTCTACCCTCTGAGATCGGGAACAAAACAAGGATGCCCACTATCAACACTGCTATTTAACATTGTCTTAGAGGTATTTGGTCAAGAACTGAGGCAAGAAAAAGATATAAAAGGCATCCAAATTGGAAAAGAAGAAGTCAAAATTTCATTGTTTGCAGACAACATGATCTTATACTTAGAAAGCCCTGAGAAAACTACAACAAAGCTTCTAGAACTTATAAAGGAATTCAGTAATAGTACAGGTTATAAGATCAATGCTCAAAAATCAGTGGCATTTCTGTACACCAATAAAGAGCAATCTGAGGAGGAAATCAAGAAAAAAATACTATTTACTATAGTAACTAAAAGAATCAAATACCTAGGAATAAACTTAATTAAGATGTAAAAGACTTATATACAGAAAACTACACAACACTGTTAAAGGAAAGCAAAGAAGACTTAAATGGAAGAATATTCCCTTTTCATGGATAGGAAGACTAAACATCATCAAGACGGCTATCTTACCCAAACTAATCTACAGATTTAATGCAATCCCAATAAAAAACAACAGTGTATTTTTTATGGAAGTGGGAAAATTAACTACAAATATATTTGGAAAGGTAAGAGGCCCCGAATTGCCAAAGACATATTGGAAAAGAAAAATGAAGTTGGAGGTATCACATTACCTGACTTTAAAACATACTACAAAGCTACAGTGCTCAAAATTGCATGGTATTGGCACAAGGCTAGACATACTGACCAATGGAACTGAACTGAGTGTTCTGATATAGATCCTCGCATATACAGTCATATGATATTCGACAAGGCCACCAAGCCCACTCAGTTGGGAGAGAATGGCCTCTTTAACAAGTGGTGCTTGGAGATCTGGATATCCATATCAAAAAGAATGAGAGAGGAATACCATCTCACACCTTATACAAAAAACAACTCAAGATGGATTAAAGATCCAAATATAAGAGCCAAAACCATAAAGACATTTGAAGATAATATAGAGAAGCATCTACAGGACCTTGTAATAAGAAGTGGTTTTATCAACTTCACAACTAAAGCATGAGCAGACAGAGAAAAAATAAATAAATGGAATCTCCTCAAAATTAAAAACTTCTGCACCTCAAAGGACATTATTAAGAAAATGTAAAGACACCGTACTCAATTGGAGAAAATATTTGGCAACCCTATATCTGATAGGAGCCTAATATCCTGCATATATAAACAAATCCTAAACCTCAAAAATAAAAAGACAAACAACTCATTTAAAAAATGGGCAAGTGACCTGAAAAGACACTTCTCCAAGGAAGAAATACAAATGGCTAAAAAGCACATGAAAAAATGCTTGAACCCGCTAGCTAATAGGGAAATGCAAATCAAAACTAAAATGAGATATCATCTTACACCCATCAGAATGGCAGCTATTGAAAAAAAAACAGCAGACTCTAAGTTTTGGAGAGGATGTGGAGGAATGGGAAACCTCATCCACTGCTGATGGGATTGTGGAATGGTCCAACCACTGTGGAGCACAGTTTGGTGGTACCATAGAAAACTAACAATAGATCTTCCGTTTGATCTAGTGATTTCACTACTGGGTGTATACCCAGAAGAATTGAAAGCAAAGACACGAACAGACATATGCACACCAATGTTCATAGCAGCATTGTTCACAATTGCCAAAAGTTGGAATCAGCCCCGGTTCCCATCAACAGAGGAATGGATAAACAAAATGGGGTGCATACATACAATGGAATATTACTCAACTGTAAGAAGGAATAAATTACTAACCCACGGAATAACATGGATGAATCTTGAAGACCTTATGTTGAGTGAAGCAAGCCAGGCATTGAAGGATGAACAGTATATGACCTCACTGATTTGAATTGAAGAAAGCGAGCAGTCTCTGAGAACCATTGTCTGAAAGATAATGTCTCTCACAAGAGAGAGAAAGAGAAGAGAAGGTTGTGAGCCATCACCCTTATGGACATAATCTATGTTAAAATAGGAGTATACTTGCATATTGAAGGATAGGACAGTTGGGTAGCAATATTACTGGGTTTGGTGGTACAGGGTTGACTGGGGGGTAGATTAGGAAGGGCAGGTTAGAATACCCAGGATACTGGGGGGAGAGATGGGATGGGGACTAGGTGCCTAATACGGAAGGATAATCAGTGTGTCAAAATATCTTGTTGCATGTAACTATGAATCTTGTCATCCAATGAGTCAAAACAGGGGAGTGTCATGTGCCCCTGGGGGATGGGAGGAAGGAAGAGAAAAGATCAAACAGGAGGTATTTAGTGATCAGGGGAAATTTTTTGCATTACTTTACAGTAATGGATAGAGGATATGTTAAATATCATCAAAAATTATTAAACTGTGCCACCTAAATTATAAACTATACTGTAAACCATTGGCAGTGTTTAGTAGCTATGTCTTACTATCTGTATAATGGTTATAACAATGCTACCATCCACATAAAAAAGGTTTTAATATGGAGTGAGGAAAGGGGAAGGAGGTTGGGTATATGAGAGTCTCTATTATTCTTTGTGTGACTTTGCTGTGACCTAAAATTTCTTTTAAAATTAAATGAAAATTTGGGAGACACTGAAGAGTGAGAGTGGGAAGGTGCCACGGTACAGACTGGACACCCGATAATGCAGTGATAAAAGAAAAAAAATAATAATTTTTTATATTTTTTTATTAAAAAATTTTTTTTGCCATTTTTTGAATGTCCCAAACCTTTAATTTTATTTTAATTTTAGTTTTTTCCCCCTGAGTTTCCATGTATTTTATCTCTTATATTTAAGCTTATCATTATTTCATTTTCTTATTAATTGTATTTGGCTATTATATGGGCTTCATCTTCAAAGAAGGTTTAGATTACAGAAGGGTTACAATGGGGTCAGTAGAGGATAATTGGTGGGAGGTGTTTGGGATGGAGGTTTCATGGGAGGAAGTTCACCTGAATATACATGAAAGTTATATAAAATTGTTCAAATGATCAAGGGGTGGGGCATAGTCACAGTGGATAGACAATCACTCAATAAGTGAGGGAATACTGAATTCCCAGCCTGGAGAGCTCTGCCACATTCTCCAAGGGAGCAGCAGCAGTCCCCTGAGTGCAGGGACAATGTCTGGCAAAGGAGGATAGTCCACTGATGGGTTCTTGTTATTGATTACTAACCTTATGAGTCTTTGCTCTTGTATTTGAAAGTTAGCCTACTGTTATAGGGTGCCCAAGGGTTGCCACCTGAGAGCTTCCTTGTTGCTCAAATGTGGCCTCTCTCTAAGCCAAACTCACCATATGAAGGTACTACCTTCCCCCCAGTGTGGGACATGACTTCGGAGGATGAGCCTCCCTGGCAACAAGGGATTAATACTAAGTGCCAACTGGCAATATGAGTGGGAAAAGACCTTGAATAAAAGGGGGAAAAGGTAAAGACAAATGAGTTCATGTGGCTAAGAGACTTCAAAGAGAGTCGGGAGGTCATCCCAGAGGTAACGCTTATGCACACCTCAGTATAATCTCATAGATTATACTGAGATAGCTACAGAGATTGATGTCTTATTAGTGGGCTTTCCTTTGGAATCTCTGCTCCTGAGAATCTCTGCTCCTGAGAGTGAGAGAGTTGGACTCAAAGAAGTCCTCCCTGCACATGCTCCATCGGTCCCTTGTATTCAAACTTATACGTGATGCTGGAGTTTGTAAGTGTACTTCCAGAGACTGGAGTCTTTGGCCTGCCATTTGCCAGTTGTGCCTGGAATCTCGGTGGAGCTCAACTCCTACTCTACAGCTCAATGGACTCACCCAAATCACCTAATGAGGAGAGGATGATGGACAATGGCCATCCCAGGGAATGGAGAGACCCTGCAGCTGTAGGCAGGATAATCCCATCCACCGTATCCATGGGATATGTGCCACCTCTCACTTGGAGGTGGAGTGGACATCACCATCCCAAACTCCTCAGGATTGGGGGAAGAGCTATGGACTAGAGTGGACTTAATGGTATTCTGTTGTAGACATATTGTGATTCAAGCAATGGAAGAAATTACAGCAGTGAGGTGGAGCCAGTGGCCACTGGACACTTTCGGGGCAGGGAAGGGAAAAGCAGTTGTAATACAGGGGCTTTTTCAGGACTTGGGAATTATCCTGAGTGACATTACAAGACAGATATAGGCCATTTTACATCAGCATATACCATGCAGAACTGTGTGGGAGAGAGTAGGGTCTACAATGTGAACTATGCTCCATGTTTAATGGCAAAACCCCATGATGTGTATATCCATTGCAGGTGATGTGCCACACTAATAAAAGATGTTTATGTGGGATATTATGGGAGGTGTGGGAGGTGGGGAAAATGGAAATCCCTGTAATTTTAGTGTAACATTTATGTAATCTAAGCATCTTTCAAAATATAAAAATAAATAAATAAGTAAATAAATAAATAAAGAACAAATCCTTAACAATATTTAAAATATAGTAATTTAGCATATAACTAAAAGGTAGAACATATTAAGGAAATGAACACTTTATAGCCAGGACCAAAAATATAGAAAAATTAATATCTTATTATGAAATCTTCAATATTTATTTCACATCACAGGAAAAAAATGACATGTCTATTGGACTCTGTATGGAAAAGTCTGAACAGTGTCTTTGTGGGTTAGCAGGACAGACTAGTTCAATAGTCCAGGAGCTAACACTTGCATGTATTCACAGAGGTAGTGTGTTGGTGTGTCCCTGGTGCAGAGGGTGGCAAATGGCACCATAGCAACCATAGGATATCACCACAAGGAAGGCCAACTCTGTGAATCCAAACAAAATATACAGGAAAACCTGGGCAGCACATGCTGGGAAAGAAATTTATTTCCTTCCTTTGAAAGAATTCACAATCAACTTGGAAACAATAATGGAAATGCAACAAAGATCTATTAGGGATATACTGCCTATAAAGTAATACACAGGATTGTATAGTTGCAGTTTGAATTCAATGACCATAACAGTTAAAGTATCCCAATCAAGTAAATCAATAAATCAAGACCTACAAGAATTGTAGTACTTACTGCTTGAGACATACATGACAGAGAATTCTGTGGAGATGGTGAGTCTGTCTTTGTTTGCTGATATGCTTTTTACTCCCTGCAGGCAAAGTAAAAATTGATAAGGTTATACTAAGAACCAAACAGGTTTTATTCCACATTACCCACATAAAATGCTAAAAATGATGTCAAAATATGACTTTTATACATTCAGCCATGATAGAGGAAATGGACAAATCATAGTATTTTGAAATCAATGGATGCACACATTCATCTTTTTCATTTTCTTCCCTTACATTATTAATATTTATTAATTTCAACATTCATAAAATAGAAGAATATAAGCAAAGCAAGTTATTTAAAATAAGAGCAAGAGGAGAGAGATCCAATAAAATAAGACAGTATATAATTCTCCAGATTTCTGAACTACCAAAAATCTTTCAACTAGTAGCAAAAACTTACTACACTTCTCATCTCTACAGAAAACAGTTTAATTTCTATAGTAACTGGGAAGCATTAACTGCTGAAATTTGAGCTTAAAAAAAGGAGCAAAGCCTGTATTGCCATTGATGACTCCTCTTCCATTCTCTCCCCCAAGTAGGTAGGGAGCCAGCCTGTGCTCAGTGTGGGTCTCTGGTATCCCTCCAAAGGGAGCAGAGGAAATCCTATATTCATAGTGGGTGGCATGCATGTCTCATATTGTGTATGTTGCCAGCCTGAAGGACTGAACCAGGACTGAACACTTTCACAAAGCTTGGCCTGAATGAGGAAGCAGATTGCAGAGAGCTAAATCTGTGTAAGAAACAATGAAATTGAGACAGCCTACTGCAAAAGTTTACTGGCTTTAAACCATATGTTGGAACATCTGGGGAAGTAGCTTATTGCATAAGCAGAAAAGGTGCCTTTTGGATCCTTGTAAAATGGGAAACTTCTAAGGACATGAGCTCATGCCAAGGATACATGCTCAGAAAAGACGAGAGAAGAACTTATGCTTTTGTTTCAAGATTATCTTCCAAGGAGGAAGAATACTCTCTGAAGGAGAATGCCAGTCAACACAGAGTCTATTTTCAGACTATAAATGATGATCTTTTCCTTTATTTTTTTGCTTTGCTGGCTCCTGGAACCTGTCTTATGACTAGCTGAATTCAAATTAAAGAATCAGTTAGGTCATATATTGCATTCCATTGTTAACTTTTAAAAATAATGTAATTTACACTGTGCAAAAAAAGATTATTAGCAAGTAAGTCCAAACATATTTTAAAATAGAGGTCCTTAACCAGGGGTCAATAGACCCCAAGGGGTCTGTGGAAATATTTAAGGTGGTTTGTCAGCTTGAATTAATATTGAATAATCCTAAAGACATTTTGATATTGAATGTCATATGACTATCAGCCTCTACATTCTGAGAAGGGATCTGTGATTTTCACTTGACAGGCAAAGGGGTCTGTGGAAGAAAAAAGGGTAAGAAAACCTACTTTAAAAGAATTATGCACTATCATCCAATGGGACTTATCCCAAGAATGCAAGAGTGATTCAAAATAAGAAAATGAATTAATGTTACTCACGATGTTAGTATAATGAGGAGAAAACCACATAATCGCCTTAATTGATTAATAAAAGGCAGTTTTCGAACTCCACCACCATTTCCTGATAAAAGCAATCAGAAACTAGAAAGAGAAGGGAAATTCCTCAACATGATAAAGGGCCCATATGAAAAGGCAACAGCTAAAATTACACTCAATGGTGAAAAATCAAAAGCCTTCTTGCTGAGTTCAAAAGAATTAAGGATGTCCACTGTCTTCATTTTTATAGAACATTTTACTGGGAGTTCTAACCAGAGCAAATAGTATAGAAAAAGAAATAAATTCAACAAAATAGGAAAGGAAAAAGTATAACATTCCCTATTTGCTGATGACATGATCCAAAGGAATTGAAAATCTGCAAATATACAAAGCAAAGAGATGGATGTAGGATGACCTAATACCTGAAGGTAAGTTGTTTCTTTCCTTGTTCCTAGGATACAAAGGAAATAATTATATATAAATTATAATGTAATGAGGTGCAGTCCTATTTTGGTGCTAAATTCCATTTCTTGTGGTTGCCAATAACCTGTCGAAGCAATGAAATATGAAAACTAGCTTAAATAGTTGGCCAGGCCTGTACAGAAGAAGCCCCTGGCTGTCCTCACTTCAACTTGCTTAATTAAATAGTAAAATTCCTACCCAGGGGTGGAGTTATCCATTCTTTTTTTTTTTTTTTTTTTGATCATGCAATGTATGTGCAAGCATGATTTCCTGAAAATACTAATTAAAAAACTATATAACCAACTATGTATTTTCACCCATATGCATAAAAGCTAATGCATAATCAAAGCAAATGCTAAGTAGTAACTTAGGTATCTAAGCAAGAGTGAAACAGCAGCTCAGGGAGTCAGTTCTGAGCCACTTTATACCGACTTTGGCTCCTGTCTGCAGACATAATAAATGTGAGTTTAACTAACTCTTGTGTTGAAGTTTTCCTCTTTGCATCTCTGGTTATCCATAAAGCCCCTGCTTTGAGGACTAAAAAAAGTTTTTAGATGTAATAAACAAATTCTTCAATGTGGCAAGGTACAAGTTAAACATTTTAAAACTATTGGTGTTTATTTACACTAAATATTGAATAATCTGAAAAAGAAAT
>JAQZBX010051862.1:0-19270 GCA_029593785.1 Cabassous unicinctus | reverse complement strand
CCTGCCCATGTCAGAAGGAGGCTGGTAGCTGACATTTTGTTTCCACCCCTAGTATGAGAGGAAGCCAAGCTGACAGAAAATCACAGAGATGTTAGAAACCAATTTCATTCACCCAGATTGTCCTGCAGCCCTAGCCAAGACTTCAGCCCCACCTGTAGCAGAAGAAGCTAACCGACCCTGCTCCAGCCTATCCAGGTAGATGCAGGTACATTTAGCAGTCACAGACTAAATAATCAGAAGTCTACCGAGTGAACTGTTGTCATTTTGGACCTGCACTGCATAGATTGCTGCCCACATCTGCAGCTCCATCCTTGCCCCAGGCAGGGGATAAAGGGACATGAAGTTTCATCCATCTCTCTGGGCAACTAAAGTCTAGGCCTGCATGAGCTGGATTATTTCACACAGCCGTGGTTCTGCCCCTAAACCTGGAAAAGAAGAAAGTTGAGAGAAGCTTCATTGGTCCTTGGGGCAATGAGGGTAGCTTAAACCACCACAGCTTATAGCACCAACTACCTCCTTGGCTCCTACTACACAAACAGCAAGGGAGAAAGGGCAGGAAACTCTAAACTATAGAGAAAACCTGCACCCAGAATAAATACTCTAGTAAGCCAGATTCCAAGACACCAACAAAATATTACAATCGACACCAAGAAACAGGAAGATATGGCCCAGTAAAAGGAACAAGATAAGCCTCCAGATAACATAAAGAAGTTGAGACAACTAATCATAGATGTTCAAATATATCTCCTTAATAAATTCAATGAGATGGATAAAGAAATTAAGGATATTAAGAAGACATTGGATAAGCACAAAGAAGAATTTGAAAGCATACATAGAAAAATAGCAGATCTTATGGGAATCAAAGTTGCAATAAATGAAATTAAATATACAATGGAATCACAAAATAGACGATTTGAGGAGGCAGAAGAAAGATTGGTGAGCTTGAAGAAATGGCCTCTGAAATTGAATATACAAAAGAACAGATGAAGAAAAGATTGGGAAAACTTGAACAAAGTCTCAGGGAACTAAAGGACTGCAACAGGCGTGCAAACATACTTGTCATGGGTGTCCCAGAAGGAGAAGAGAAGGGAAAAGGGGCAGAAAGAATATTTGAAGAAATAATGGTAGAAAATTTCCCCTCTTTTGAAGGAAATAGATATCCATGCCAATGAAGCACAACATACTCCCATCTGAAAAAAATATGAATAGACCAATTCCGAGACACATACTAATCAGAATTTCAAATGCCAAAGAAAAAGAGAGAATTCTGAGAGCAGCACAAGAAAAGCAATGCATAATATATAAGTTATACTCAACGAGATAAGTGCTGATTTATCACCAGAAACCATGGAGGCAAAAAGACAATGGTATGATATATTTACGATACTGCAAGAGAAAAACTTCCAGCCAAGAATCTTATATCTGGCAAGATTGTCTTTCAAAAATGAGGGTGAGTTTAGAATATTCAGAGATAAACAGAAACTGAGGGAATTTGTAACAAAGAGACCCGCTTTGCAGGGAAAGCTAAAGGGTGTGCTACATCCTGAAAAGAAAAGACAGGAGAAAGAGGCCTGGAAGAGAGTCTGGAAATGAAGATTATATCAATAAAAGTAACTAAAATTGTCAAAAGAGTGGTGAAAATAAAACATGACAGATAAAACCAAAATATTCAGGAATATTCTTAACCAATGATGTAAAGCACTTGTATTCAGACAACTATATCTCATTGTTAAAAGAACTCAAAAATAACCTAAATAATGGGAAGACCATTCCATGCTCACAGATTTGAAGACTAAATATCATTAAGACATCGATTCTACTCAAATTGATATACAGATTCAGTGCAATCCTGATAAAAAAGAAAAAAGTCCAACAGAATTTTAAAAATATATGGAAAGAATGATTGTCAAATTTATTTGGAATGATAAGGGTCATGAATAGCCAGAAGCATCTTAAAAAAGAAAAGTGAATTTGAAGGGTTCTCACTTCCAGATTTTAAATCATATTACCTAGCTACAGTGGTGAAAACAGCATGCTACTGGCAGACACATAGACCAATTAACCAAAGTGATGATTCAGAAACAGCTAGGTTCAAGAAATTTTTGACAAGCCTGACAAATGCACCCAGCTCAGCCAGAACAGTCCATTCAAAAAATGGTGCTGGGAGAACTGGATATCCATAACCAAAAGAAGGAAAGAAAGAGGACCCCTATCTCACACCTTATACAAAAATTAACTCACAATGGAACAAAAACCTAAATATAAAAGCAAGAACCATAAAGCTTCAAGAAGAAAATGTGGGAAAATATCTTCAAGACCTGGTGGTAGGTGATGCATTCTTAAAAGAGATAAAAGGAGGATTGAGATGGACTACTGATGTTTAATGTATGTAGACATTTCAATTATCTTTAATCTAAAAGTGTAGAAATGTATACAGTGGTCCTGAATTGCTGGAAACATCTTGAGGAGGAAGAGCTAAGTTGGAGGACACTCATTTCTGGACTTTGGGTTGTATTACCTAGCTACAGTGGTAGAAATGGTGGTGCTGGCATAGTGATGGAAATGTGGACTAATTGAACCAAATTGATGGTCAAAGGATTTTTGACAGGCCTGGCAAGCCCACCCAACTCAGGCAGAGCGGTCCATTCCACAAATGGTGCTGAGAAAATTGGATATTCATGGCAAGAGAAGGAAAAAGGACCCCTATCTCACACCCTATACAAAGATTAACTCAAGATGAATCAAAAACCTAGATGTAAAAGCAAGAACCATAAGGCTTCTAGAAGAAAATATAGGAAAATATCTTCATGATCTGGTGGTAGTTGGTGGATTCTTAATGGACATAAGAAGAGGATTGAGATGGACAAATGATATTTAATTCATGTAGAAATTTTAATTAGCTTTACTGTAGATGTACAGAGTTGATGGTAACACAGTGAGTAACAGCTGGTTTATAAATGGGGATGTGGCTGAGAATGGTAGCCTAGGGAAGTAAATGTCAATTGACAGAAAACTAGAAAATAAACTAGGGACTGAATAGCACAGGAAACCCAGAGGTGGATGAGAATAGTGGTTGATGGTTCAAATGCAAGAGTGTCCTTTGTGAGCTAGAGCAGATGTACATCAATATTGCAGCGTGGTGGGAATGTGGAGAAGCATGAAAAAAACAACTGGAGTGACCTATGGAGTGTGTTAACAGTAATAATGTAATATTCTTGCATCTATGCCTAAGATATACTGTGTTGATAATGGGAGAGAATGGAAAGTGTGTACCAAATGTATGCTGTGGACCTGGTAATAATTGGATGATATTATCTCATAATCTGTAAAAAATATTCCACCACAGTGTGATGTGTTCATAGAGGGGTGTTATTTGGGAATTCTGCTCATGTGCATGATTGTTTTGTATGTTTACAACTTCTGTCATAAAAATATATTTAAAAAATAATAATAGGTTGGGTTGGGCAGAAAATACACCAAACGTAAGATAAGAACTATAATTTGTAGTAAGATTTTGACAATATTCTTTCATAATTTGTAACAAATGTCTCATAACTATGCAAGGTGTTGGTGATAAGGTGAGGTATGAGAGCCCTGTATGATGTTATGTTTTTTTTTTGTTTTGTAAGTTTACAACGATTTCTATACACTTATTTTTTATGCATGTTTATGTATGTGTGATATTCCTCAATAAATTTTTTTAAAAAGTGGAAAAAACACATATTTAGTCAAATTCTTCAATAACTGATCCACAGGTACATAAAGGCCAGTTCATTGGTTTGGCTGATAATATGCAGTCTCTAAACTATATATGTTCCAATGAAATTTACAATACTGCTTATTTCAGCTTGACTCAGTAAAATAAACTGTGACTACCATAGTAACAACTGGAAATTTCTCCTCCTCAGCAGCTACTTAAGAGGTTTATTCAAGTTAATGTCTTCATCTTTTGGAATTAGAAATATCATAATCAGGTCTTTACTCCTAAAAATGTCTTTTAAAATCAGAAGAGGAGTTTGCAAAAATCTATGGAGAGGTGGTTTTGTAAAATATCATGATCATGTTTAGTCTTATCTTTTGCTGCAATTATTCAGGCGTACCCTTGAACAGAGCCCTGTGTTCTTCACTCCCTTCTCAATGTGATACTTTCCTTCAGGTAGTGCTTCCAATGTGACTGGGGAAACACTGCACCCAAAGACAAGGTTTTACTACCACTCTCAAGAGCAAAGCACGTAGAGAAAAAGAGGAGAATTTTTCTGTCAGGTATTTTATGAGAAGGGAGCATTGTGTTTAAAACTCCCATGTTTTGCATTCATTTGGGAATTTGGGAAGAGGAAAATGAGCTTTCTCCAATAGTGCACTAACTTCTTAACTGTTCTTTAAACCTCACTTTTACTCACTCCCCTTAATCGCGACCCCAATGATTTATACCATATTGACCAGCAGTGTAAAGTGTATGTGTTCTGCTTGAATGAATGAGGATCCTGGAGAATGAACAAATTTTTCATTTCTTGAGAACAGTGTGAGAAACATCATTTTTCATAATTTTTAAGTTTATTTTAATTAATTCCACTTGATATTTAGAATTTCCCTAATAAGGCCTACTTATTTATGCTGCTAACAATTGAACCATAAATAATGAATGAAGTGTGTATTACCTGTGGGGCTTATGGAGCCAACGCTGCCTGGTGCCCTGTATGTAACTATAATATAAAGACCTGACATCCAACACAAATGTATCCATACACTTGAGGAGCTTAAAGATTACTATAGCAAATATAAGGTGAAGGACAGTAATTATTTCAATTACATGATGAGTACCAATCACTATTTGTTTTATGATTGAAAACTTAGATGCAATAGATTATCTCTGGAAAAGTGTATTTGAGAAATGAAAAATAAATTGCATATAGAATATTTATTGTTGTTTCTGTATGTATTCCTCTTGAGACACACATACTTAAGTGATACAGAGGATGCATTCCCTATGGTTTTTGCAAAAATATAAATAATGCCTAGTCCATCATCATGTTAACATTGGGAATCCTGGACATTCTAGAAGCCCAAAGAGAAAAATTAGATTTACATTGTGTTTCTAAGTATGTTCCCCTATTCATAAATTCCTGTGAAATTTAATGGATGTTGAGGGAAGGAGATTTTGTTAATTTTGTTTACTCTGTTCAAATCAAAATGAGTAAAAATATGCAGATAAATATACTGATAAATGGCCTGAAACATGTCACCTTCCAACTTTTAAGAATGACTTTAGAAAGTTGTAGAATTGGGAAGATCAGATAGAGAACCTTTTAAATTTTACTGTATATAGTTATTGTTATGTGACTCCATTACAATTAGAATGCCTACGTCTATTAATTATGTAATATTATGTGTATGTAATTAGCATAAAGCCAAAAGATCAGACTATGTAACTTTAAGTAGTCATTTCCCATAAATTTCCTTGATTAAAGCATGACAGCTAAAACTGAAATGGAATATTGCATTGAATTAATTTGTGCAGTTATTCAGAAAGCGGGAAAGGAGATGTCTTAATTCTCACCTCTGACCACTGGTCCTAAAAGACGGCCATTTGTGGAGTTTGAAGACACCTGTGATAGGTGATTGGGTTCCTTCATATTTGTTTTCCTGTTTGTCTCCAAAGATGCCTGGCTTTGAGTCCACAATGATTGGAAACCAGTCCCTCTGTATCAAATTCACATTTGTGGCATTTTCTACTCTGGAAGAGTTACAGCCTATTCTCATTGTTGTGTTCTTAGTCATCTACTTATTTACTGTGGGAGGAAATCTCATCATCATCTGCCTGATTTGGGTCACCCCTTCCCTGCACACTCCCATGTATTTCTTCCTGGTTAACCTCTCCTTTCTGGAGATGTGCTACACCACCAGTGTGGTGCCTCAGATGCTGCTGCACCTGCTGGTGGAGAACAAGACCATTAGCATGCGAGGCTGTGCAGCCCAGATATACATATTTACCTTCTTGGGACTGACAGAATGCTGCCTGCTAGCAGCCATGGCTTAGGACCACTATTTGTTACCCACTGCACTACACTCTCCTTATGAGCCACTGTGTGTGTTTAACATTGGCCAGTGTCTTAGACTACCAGGGTGATAGTGGAGTCAGCCCAGACCATCTGGATCTTCACACTGCCCTTCTGTGGAAGAGGACAAATTCAACACTTTCTTTGTGACATCATGCCTGTAGTGAAACTGACTTGCATGGATACCTCCCAAATCAAGATCCTGCTGTTTACTGTCTCCATGCTCTTATGAGTCCCTGTATGCTCATCCTGTGCTCCTATGTGCGCATTCTTGTGGCCATCTTGAGGATCCCTTCCGCGACTGGCAGATGCAAAGCTTTCTCCACTTTTTCTTCTCATATCCTGGTTGTTTCTCTCTTCTATGGCACTGCTGTGTTCACTTATATCCAACCTAAGACTGCCCACACTCCATAAACAAAGCAACTGCCCTCATGTACACAGTGGTAACATCTGCTCTGAATTGCCTTATCTATACCCTGAGGAAAAAGGAAGTGAAGGAAGCCTTTCAAAGGGTAACACAAAGGAACCTTCTTAGACAAATGGCCTAAATCTTGATAACTTGGCCATTGGATCTGAAACTTTCACTAGGGTACAGAAAAATTACCCAAGGTTTTTTGATCCTGCTGTCAATATATATTACCACATAGCTTTTATAGCCTTGAACAAGAAAGCATTTGGATTTTTTCTATATATTTTATGCAAAGATATCTAAGCAGTATGGTCATAAGGCTTTTAAACCTTCATTTGTTCAACAGCAGTGACTGAACAGTATGTGCATGCCAGCCACCATTTATTTTTTCCTTCCCCACTGGTAATAGTATGGTCAGTATGTTTTTAAACCAATTTAGAGAGGAAAATAGTAAGATGTTCTTGAAGAAAAATAAAGTGTGAGGAGAAGGAGATAATTAACTTTTTGTGTTTGATTTAAAATATGAAAATCTACTTTCTTAAATGGGCTACACTCTTTTAATTACTTTCCTTTCATTACAATAACTTATAAAAACTTCTATGAATGATTACTGGAGTGACGCATAGTATGACAGAATGCTAAATATACATCTTATAAAACCCATTGATGGACCATGACTCTTTTCTAAAACTAATTTTCCATTATTTTTCCATCTTTAAAAAAAATTTTTCTTTTCAAATGAATGAAGTTTTTAGGTGAACTTCTCCCTTAGTGACATTCACTCTCGTTATACCTATTATGAACTTCGTATTGATTTCAAAATATTTTTAGGACAGTAAAATAATTTAATTTCCATAATATTCTAGATAATTAACTACATAAATTTTGTTTCAAAATAATAATAAAGATCAATACTGCCATAAGCATGTAAAATTAAAGCAAATTTTCAACAAATATTGGTTTCTTTTGACAACATTTGAAAACTGCATTGACAAAAAGAAATAAATGTACAGTATCATTTTGTAAACATGAGCGATAACCTTTGATTCCATCTTAATGTTATTAACTTAGAATCAAACCCTAAGACAAGGGCAAATCATAAATTTCAGAGGGACTTAGAAGTGGGAAAGTGTACAGAGAAGGAAGGCCAGAAAACATAGAGGGCCATTAGAATAATCTTGAGGGAAATAGTTCTTAGATTTTTCTTAAGACTTACAGCTATCTTGATCTAAGCAGTTGAGGAATAAACACATCTATTGTCAGTAATCATTGCTAGAGAGCTGCATCTGGGAGGTGCTAACTCTGAAACTACTGCTCTGTTGTTGACTGGAGAAGACTTCTGGAAATGTCCTCAGGACAAGGATGTGGTCATTTGACAGCTGGAAAGTACAGGCAGCACCTTGAAACTGTAAGGTCCAAGGAGTATGGCACAGAATTATAAGCCAAAGGTGCAAGTTGACTCTACAAAAGGATTCTTGTATGTGGATTTGTAAAAGAGATTGAAGTGTAAGTATCTAAATTAAAAACTTGGTGTTACTATAGGATGAGTATTTATAACTAAATAATTACTTTTCTCTCTTTCATTTTCTCCTTTTTGGAGGGGTAGGTTAATTCTCAAAGACCAAATCTAGTGCTATGTAAGACATAGACAATTAACAGGGGAAAACCAGAAAGAATACATTCACATAGAATATGTTTAAGTGTGGTTAGCTTTCAGAGATAGCCAAACATTTTTCATGATCCATTACTGTAGCTAAATATACAATCCATTTCACTTTGTTTCTCTTTTGCGTCTACTTGATGCAGTGAGTCAAAGATGAAAAATGCAATCAGCCATAAGTATTTGTTCATCAAAATACCCACCACTGTAAATATTTTGGTGTTTTATACTAGATGGTGTGATACCACTTGATTTGCTTTTTGCATTTTGTTTTTGCACATGATTTAGGATGCTACAACACTTTCAGGACTCTTTTTAATTTTTTGTTTCTTATTATTGTAGTGGTTTTGACTATTAAGAACCATTGGAGGAAGGACTTGGGTAACCAACCACTTTGGTTGTTTTCCAGTACACAAGTATATACCCTTTTTCAATAAGCTTAACTTTATTGAATAACAGAAGTGCCAGTTATTTTTGTGGAATGTTTATAGATTTTGGTGATTAAATGGAGAAACAAGAGGTTTTCAAAATGACCTAGCACAAATTCTGGCACTGAGTAGTCACACAATAAGTTATTTATTCCTAGCTTTATTTATATTGGTATGATTTGATTAAAAAATCCATGTATATTCAATTATTTTGAAGCATTCTGGACTCAAAAATTTATTTATTTGCAAGACTATTTCCTGCATTTCTAGCAATGGTGAATCTAATTCCAGCCATAGCTTAGAATTCTACATGGCCTGACTTCTCATACTCAAGTAAAATCAATTAAAATATTATTGAGCAATAAGTCAAATCCAGTGGTAAATATATTAGTAATGTAATGAACAGCTTTACCCCCTCAAGTACTAAAAAATAGATCTAAAGGCAAAAATAAAGTCAATGCTTGAAATGAACAGAAATTGAAACAGCTAAATTTGATAACCAAGATCTCACTCCAGGTTCTTGAATCTCTCAGTTATTTTACTTCCAGTATTTGGAAAAATGTATACATAAATATGTGTGTGCATACTTTTTTCCTAGGCTGATGGTTAAACCCTATGTCACTGCTATACAAGATTCTTCCTATTGAGATAACTTTTAAAGGGCAGTGGTTGGTATTTATTTTGTTCAAATTTCCTGTTTTTCCCTGTAGTGAATATATAGTCTTTTGCTTTGGTCAAATTAATATATTAGCAAAATTATCACTTGGCTTATAAGTATCAGTGTGGTGAGGATCAAAATCTTGAGTGTATATTAACAGATAAAAGACTGGAATGGACACATCTAGGATTTTATACTTAAAGACTAAATATCAGTGGAAGTAAAATCTGAACAAGATATCAAGTACCTTGGCTGGACAATATGATGTTCTGCTTTTCCTGTTGGGAAGAAGTGAGTGATTTTGACTTTACGTGAGATACTGAGATAACTTTAGATGAAGGCAACTTCAGAAAGTTGGAATGTCTCAGGCTTCACAACCATGACCTGTACAACTGCAGATCCTCATACCCTCCAAAGATGTGCCTTGGTTGGCTCTGGGACACATAATGAATACCTCACAATGGGCTGAGTCGCCAATCTTGCCACTGCCGATAATCATGGAGTATCTGAATCTTGTGTTGCTTTACTCTTACTTTGAAATACCGACTACTGTAGCAAAACCACTTGGAGAAGCTTTGCTGTTGCTCTTTATTAAACAACCTCTTTTTAAAATCCATGTTAGAGCCAGAAGCAATGATTCAGAACACTCTCTACCTCCAACCCCATGGGATTCCAGAATATTGCTGCATCCCCAAGAAAAAGTCAACAGAAAACTTTTTACTAAGCCTGTTTCATATTTTACTGCTTGGCCTCCAAAAAGTTTTTCCCCAAATTCAAAGTAGAAAAAAATAGCTTTCCCATATATCATGAAAGACAAACCAAATACCAGCTATTTGTTTAAAAGAATGAGTGTGGATTTCAAAAAAAAACATTTCAGAAATGGCCTGCTGCAGAATGTTCAGGAGGAAAAAATTGTGTGTAGAAATGGAATTTAGATAACAAAAAGCATGGATACCAATGAGATTCTTCCCAATACATATCTACTTTGCTGGTTATTACCAACACCAAGCTCCTCTGTGTAAAGAATATGTGACGTAAACATTTCCACAGCCAAAACTGATTTTAAGTATCAGAAATTCCAGTAGTCAGTACTTTTAAAAACCTTCAAAATGATAGAAATTGATGTTAACTTTTTTATTACATATTTTTTTTCAGGATGTTAAGTAGTTTAAACTCAGGTAATAAACTTGATACTACATTCACTGGAATTGTTGTAAATATATGCCAGGTAGCTGTGGGGATTTTTCCCCTTGTTTAGCAATTTCAGGAGGACAAAGCTAAAAGAAAGAAGCACAGTATATTCTAAAGTAATAATAGGGTTTCATGTGGGATCTTTGTATTTTATGTATGATTTTTCACTAAACATATAATTTCTCTAATAAAAAAAAAATTCTACAGATGATTGAAAATGAGACACTAATAATTGGGCTAAGTAGAAGTTGTAAAATCATTCCAGCCACCTTGCATGTTCCTATCAACCTGTACATGCGGAGAAGACTGGGTAAGCTATGCAGCAATTAGAAAGCTTGTACTTGTAGCAATTGCTATGTTCATGAGATTTTCACCTACTTCTAAGGAGAGGTAGAAGTGCCATGCTGCCTAGTACACCAAATTATATTGGGGTGCCTCAAAAAGCATCATTTGTGGAAATCTGAATGACTGTGAAAACGTTGTGTTGGGTTGGATAGTGTCACTCCCAAATTCATGGCCATCTAGAACCAAAGAAAGCAACATTATCTGGAAACAGGGTCTTTGCAAAAAACTTAGTTAAACCTAGAATTAGGGTGGGTCCCAAATCCAATGACTGGTGTCAGTATTAAAGAGGAAAGGACACAAGGTTACTCATAGAGGACGGAGGGCCATGTGATTGGAATTTAGCTGCCACAACAAAGGAAAACCACAGGCTACCGGTAGCGAGAAGAGGCAAGAATATCTTCTCCCCTAGAGACTTTGTAGCGAGTGTGGCCTTGCTAATGACTTGATTTGGACTTTTGGCCTCCAGAACTGGGAGAAAATAAATTTCTGTTATTTTTAAGCTACCCGGTTGGTAGCAATTTGTTATGGCTGTCCTAGGAGACCAATACGTGGACTATAGTTCTATAGCTGGATGCTTACTGAGATGACCAACCTGTGACCAAAATATATACTCCCATCTCAGTGATGTTTGAATGGCAAAAAGTTGAATACAGAGCTTGACTGGTATCCCCTGGAGTTTGGGCCACATGAGAATATGAGAGCTGGGGCCATTTCTGTTCAAAAAACTATTGCAAATTTGAAGTTCACTGTAGGAGTCCTTGAAAGCATGATTTGAAAGAAGTGAAATGTGCCATACTTGAAAAGAAGATGTCCATAACACCCCACACTTTACAAGATTTCTATGATGTTTGTAGACAATAGAACAGGACCCTAGTTCTATCTTTTCTTATGTAAAGAAAACCATAAAAGAGAAGGAGTTTGGGGTATAGACTACTAGAGGGTCCAAATCTAGTTGGCCCCTCTTCTGCAGAAGTTCCCAACACTGGAGGGTGAAACTGAATATTGCTCCAAGAAATTATGCATACCTTCACTGGGAAGCCTAGCAGATTTGGTGGAATCATATGCAATAATAACAAGGAAAGAACTGCATTGCTAACAATTTCTCATCATTGCTGTGGTCTTATACAATAAATACATTCACCCTTTTCTTCTCCCTCATCCCTGGCTTATCAATTCACTGGAGGACTAAAAGGTGTTAGTTAGTGGCTGAGTTTTGATTTAACTGAGATTGGAAGTTTTAAAAATCCAATTTCCTGAATTTTAATAAGAAAAAGATGTTATAGAACCTGATAGATATGGTCAAGGGATTAAAAAGGGGAAATCAAAAGAGCCAAGCTAAACACTAACTGAGAAAAAAGTAAAACAACTTCATAGTTGTACATTCTCAATGAACTTGCAAATGCTTTATTTCATTGCTTCAAAAATCAGTTACACACTTAGCATTCATGTTATGGAACTGATTAAACAGAAGATTAGAATAATCCATTCTTAAATTATGCCCAATTCAAAGTACAAGAATTTACCAAAAATAATGGACACCTTATTTACGGTAAACTGGTAGTCATTCTTCTAATTAAAACATTGATCTCTAAGTTCCTAAAATACAACATTCATAGAACCTATTAAGTTTATCTTCAGCGATATTCCTCTTTGAATGCTCTTTAAATTATTACAAGTATTTTAACAAACTCTAATGTATACTAAAATAGTAAATTAAATTTCCATTTGTTGGATGATGGCTATGTTTGTCATTCTGAGTGCACAGTTCAGAGAAGTTAATTAGAAGAATCTACTATTTTAAGACAATGGAAAAGAGATAGTATATAAACAGATATTAAAGATATTTGAAACATATTTGAAAAGTGCATCATTTTTAAAATGTTATAGAATGTTTCCTGTCAAAATTTTGAAGGGAGTCAAGAGTTTAATATATTTTCCCTAAAAAAATTTTGTCAAATTCTTCAGTAAATGATCCATAAGAATGTAAGGGCCAATTACCATGTTTGGCTGATAATAAGTAGTCACTAATACTACATATGTTCCAAAGACATTTACAATAAACACATTTCAGCTTCATTTCAATACCATAAACTGGAAAATCCCATAGTACTAATTTGAAATTTGAAATCCAGTTTCTAATTGACATCTCCACTTGAACACTCCAGATATCGCAAACATAACATGCCCAAATCAAGCATATGAGGACTCTCATTCTGAAAAAAATGTCAAAATGCTCCATTCTGTCACAGCAGCAAATTATGCCACCATTCCCTCTGCTATGGAAGACAGAAATCTTGGAATTTCTTTGTCTTAAACTTCTCTTGTCACATATATTCAATCTATCATAAATTAATGACAATTTCACATCTGAAACATGAAAAGCTATACATATCTTTCTGTCTCCACTGACATAGTCCAAATTATTATCATTTATTATCTTATAATTGACCTCCCTACATCCACTAGGGTGGGCCTTTATCTTTTCCAAATACATTCATTGTGATAGTTTCAAAAGAAAAATTTCATTATACCACTGACATATTTAAGTGAACACAATATTTCCCATTGCTCTTAGGATAAAAACCAAACTATTAATAAGCCCAGAAATACCTTGTCTAAGTCAGCACCTTTTAGTCTGACCAACCTTATCTAGTAAATACTCTCTTTTGTCCAATTTCAATGACATTCTTTCCATGTCTTGAATGCTGCCTCATTACAGAGACAATGCACATACTGTTCCCTCTTCTTAGATCATTGACTCAAACCACTATCCCTTCATTTAGTTAATTCATACTATTCCTGTATATCTCAGCTCAAAAATTAGTTTTGAAAGCTTCCCTTTTCCTCTGTAATTACATCTGTTCTACTTATTATGTATTTTATGAGAACAAAAATTTAGTTTTTTTTAAAGTTTCCTTTCTAAATTTAGTGTGATTCAATTTTGCATCTATTTGCTTTTCTTTTATACTGCTATCTGTATTTCCACTAAATTTTAGATTCATGAAGGCAAGGACCATATCTTATTCATTACTGTATTCCAAATAATGAGAACAAATGGTTGACATAGCTATTTTCAGATATTTAAGCCCTTTTGAGAGATCTTGACACATATTCTTCTCCAAAACATTTGTAATTGACTCACAGACCTTGTACTTTCCAAATCTCTTTTTATACTGTGAGACAATTAACCCATTATGAGAATGTAATGTAGATCTTGACCTAGGCTACTTCTCCTTACAAAGTGTCAATAATAATTTGATAAAATATTTATTTCCCCACTACTATATGTTAGACATTGCACTAAGTGTTTTACTAACTCTATCTTCTTTATATTTTACAACATCACAATTAGAGTTCATTAGTCTCCACTACACTGATGACAAAGAAGAGGTACAGAGAAGAACTTGCCAATGGTTACATGATTTTGTAAATGATAGATCCAAGCTCTTAAATATTATATTATGATATGCCTTTTTCCTTCAAGCTATAGCCTTCTCTCCACTGTCCATCAGGGTCAACACTTAGAGATGGATGAATGGTATAGCAGTTCACTTCCTGCTTGTTCCAGATTCAGAGCAAAATCATTTTTAAAACAAACTCAAATATTTTTATATTTCATCAGTTGTTCATAGGGAACTCCCCATAGTGTCTTAAAATAGATGTAGCAAAGAAGCCTGCAGGCACCCTGAGTAGGGCTGGATTAGGTCTGTCCCAAACATGAGCATCTATAATGGAAGCATAGGATTTGGGAAGTTGAACTCTGAGAATAATCTGGCTAGAGTGATCAACGTTTCCTAAACATAAAGAGAAAAAAATGATTAGAGAGGGTAAAAGGAAAACACAGATGGGATATTCTTTATTTATCTGGTAGTATTCTAACTCCACCCCACCTCCAAAAACAAGTAATCGATTTGCATTTTGAAGTTTTATAAATTTTATAGGAAATTAGAAATATTTTATACTCAAATTGCGTACTACTGACACTCTGCCATGGATTAAAGGAAAGAAATCTATTATATTTACATTTCACTATGCTTTTGTTTCTAAATCTTTTATCAATTCTAATGTTTCAGAGGCAGTTTTTGAGTGTTTGTCTCCATAGAAACCATTGCCTCTTTGTTTTGTTTCTCACTGAAGTAACACACCTTCCCAAATCTCAAATGATGAGAACTTTGGCTCAAAGGTTGATACATGATTTGATAAAGTCTAATCAATCTGCCTCTTAAGGTTTTACTTGTGCAGATGAAGTCAGTGATAACTTTTCCATTAGACTTGAACTTGGGAAGATGTAACTGGTGCTCCTGAAGGCTGTATTACAAGGAAAGAGTGTACTTGACAGTAAAGTCAATGGGAGGAAAACGGCTGCTTAAGCCTCAAAAATCTTGAGTCATGATGACATATAAGTCTCTGAATGCAGCTTTAGTAATACACTGAAATGTTCTGTTCATGAGGCAATAATCGCCCCTTATTTGTTGCTTATATGAGCTGAACTGAGGTGTTTTTTTTAAATCAGTGATACAAAAATCCAGAGTTAAAGACTTTTGTATGTCTAATTTTTCATTCTTTCTTACTCTCCTGGAAAGGACTAGATGGATTAGATATTACCACAAATTCTTATTTTAGTCAGATTCGTCTTTTTAGGATTATAATTTTCCCCAAGAACTATTAATAATTTTATATTTAATAAAACAAAGCTATCATGTACACATCCTTTAAGAGTAATTCAAATGCATCTCTGACAGACCTAGAGCAGTTAATGTCTGCTGCTAAGGTTTCCACTACAGATGCAAGAAAAAGAAGGTCCTTGTGCTTTCTGCCTGGTTGTGGCAGCCAAGATTGAATGGGGGCAGGGGTTCTGGAAATTCTAAAACATTGGGAGGAGAAATTATCTTTGCAAGTCAGAAACAAATTTAAAAACAGCAAAAAAAAAAAAAGAGTAATTCAAGAATGATGCAAATTTCTTCAATGAAGAACATTCATATATTAAGCAAGAAACAATCCATAGTCATCCATTTGTTTGGAAGGATTCCTAAGGATTTTTGTTTTATAAGGTTTTCTATTTTGCTCAGAAAGTAGGGGCTGCACAATTACTTGCTGCAAAAATAATATTTGTGACAGAACTCCTGGCTCAAGAGAAATTTCCCAAATACACATATCAAAATGTATAATTAATATTGGAACCTTTTCAATATGGAGCATTATCTATCTACCTACCTATCTTTATATATATATTTAATTTTAATTTTTCAAAATATAAATAAAATTTTCTGATTCTAGGTACAGTTGCTACTAAGTGAAAGTAAGCACCAAACATTTGTTAATAATTATTTATTGACCTGGAAACATTGATTTATATAACAGTGGTAATGACTTAGAGTTGGATTTTGTGTACTTACATTTTTTCATCAAATTAAACATTTTTCAAGCATTTTTCAATACAATCATTTAAAGTTGCTAATTTCTGAATCAATGCCTTATAAAAAAGGAAATAACTATAAAACTATAGTCACACCCTACCAGTTAACAAACCTCAGATGCCTTTGATTTTACTATGTAGGGTAAGAGTGATTATTGACTTCCCATGTAAAGCTCCGTAGGAGTGCCATCTGGTGGACAGAACTTACTGTGACTCTATCTGAACATATGTTATGTCCTGACTTTTTTACAGGTTTAAATAAAATCTCAGATTTTTTGCCATTTTAGCTCTTAACATGATAATATATGCAATTTTATTTAAAATATTACATTTATGAAAATGTATTTAAAATTTCCCCAAAGAAATAGGATACCGCCTTCCTTTACTCCTTCACTATACTTTATGTATGTACCAAAGACCGTGTCATGTATGACTCATTTTATGCCATCTCACTCCACTTATATTTTCTCCATAGCATTTATAATTCCTTTGCTTATTCTCCCCAATAACTTATAAGCTGCTTGAGAATAGGTGAAGCTTCTGATGTTGCCATCAAGCTCTACAATATTTAATCCAAGAGGTCTGTGGAACTCCATCCTTAAAGAAGGGCCTATGTAGCATTAGATACATATTTTCAACTAAATGAATGAATATTTTTGTTAAATTGTAGTTATTATTACATTTCAAAGAGCTGGGGAAAATAATAGGACAGGTTCATATGGGTGATCAGGATTGCTGTGTTTGGTCACGACAGATGAGTTTGACTGAAGTTATGAGGAATATGAAGTTAAGATATGTGAAAATTGAGATTACTGCCATTATTCAATTTTGAAGGACTTACATTGATTGATTCTGAAGGACCCAGAAACAATGGGAAAAAGTCACAGACAAAGACATTTCTGCTCAATCTTATGAAGATCTTTGTAGGAAGCAGAGCTTTTGGGAAATGACAAGGACTGTCTACAAATATATGAGAGTCTCCAAATGAAACTGTTAAAGTATATTCTAATTGGTTTTTTATTTGGGGAGCATATAGAAGGGATTCACCTCAAATTAATGATTAGATTAAATGATTTTAAGACATTTCTGTGGCATGAGAAAACATACCTCTATATGAAAGTGTGAAACACTAAAGGAGAATACGTCAATTTAAATCTCAGTTTTCTTACCTCTCCCTTCTACATTTAGGCTTAATATGGCTCCCAATTTTTTGAGATTTATTTATATTTATGAAAATTATAAGATGAATGACTATAATTAAACATTTCTTAATGAATATTAAATTTTGTTCCATAATCACCAGATAACCTATTATCAAAACTGAAATTCTCTTATGTAACTAAAAATGACAAAAGTAATATCTTTCCATGTTAGGGAATAGCTTTGAAATTTCAAGCACTATTTCTCTCATTTAAAATATGAATTCACCCATCTCTTTGTAATATGACATTTGGGGAAATATAAAATGAAGGATTTGAACAATAGCTTAATTAATGTCTGCCAGAAATTAGTCTCAATAGATGGTATAAAATGTTTTAATTTTGATCAACACCTAGATAGTAGCTTGTTTGCATTTTCAATTATTCTTTAGGTATAATTTTAAAGGTATGATTTGGGGGGTTTTTTTGGTAGCCATTCCTCAAAACCTGTATATACTGAATTTCCATGACAGGTTTCTTGTGATGTGATTTTGATATTTAATTGCTATCATATCCTAGGAACATTAATGGTGTAGTTAATTCGTTAATCTGTTCTGTGGCTGCTCTAGTTAAAAGTGTTAACAGAATATTTTATCAACCACCACAGCATTTTCATAACAGAATAGAACTACTCAATCTAAACAACTAAAACTAGCTCTGAGGCAAATAACTTTGGTTATTTGTATTCCCTCAAAAAGCTTTGAGGGAATACAAATAGCCAAAGTATATAGATTGAGTGAAGTAAAGAATGGAACATGTTTGTCTGACTGACTAATGGAAATATCTTCTATGAACTCCCCCAATACAGTTTGGTAGAGTGTGAGGAGAGACTGTTTATCTTGTATATTGTCATCCAAACTGATTTTTGAAAGAAATATACCTATTAAATCTTTCAACAAATTAGATAAAATAACATTTGTACATGTGGGTACTAGAAGCAAGGGAAATTACAGTTCAAATTTGTCTATGGCAAGGGAGACAGTTTAAGGAAAAGATTTATTCCATTTATTCTAGTTTAAGTTTATAAATACTAATTAATAATAAGACCATTATTTCCACTGACAAAATAATAAATGAACATTAATTCTAAGGTAATGTCTAGGGATTAATGAATCTATAATAAGTTAAAACCAGAAGACGTAAATATTCTTTTAGGTAGATTTTTTTTTTAAAGTTAGGTATGTGTTACAAGGCAGAGGTAATTCTCCACAGGTAGGTTTCAGAAAATTGTTTGCAGATATATTAAAGTTTCTTTTAATATGCAGACTTTTGGGGACTTTTAATCTACTAATGTTGGCATGTATCCAATAGATCTTTGTGAGGGTGTGTATATGTGGGTATAAGGGAAGAATGGAAACTTATAGGAAGCACTAGTCTCTGACTTTATATTTTTTAAAAATTTAATGTACAACTTAAAAACTATTTCAAGCTTGAGATGCACTGTAATCACCTATGCAGGGATTTCTTAAAGTTCTTTCTAATTTTGTTCTTGGCTAAATTCACTTACTAAATTGGGCCCAATGAGACTGATTAAAATGGTGAGTTATTTCACATGAGCTTAATTTAAGGTAATTCAGAGCAGGATACAAAAGTTTTATTCCACCAGTGGGAATCATCTGTTTGCCGTGGTGCAACCTATAGCTAATTATGGCAAAACCAGATCAATTTGTTGAAGAAAGTTTGAGAATTTAGCTTCCCTACCCTCTAATTGTACCCTTAGACCAGCAGGGACCCATCCTATCCTTAACCTTCTTAAAGGCATGATTCTGTCTTTCTTAGGTGTCTCTCTAACTGGCACACTTAATGTGAAAATAGAGTATTATTTTAGGCATTCAGGTATAGTCACAGTATTTGGGGCCCATCAGAGTAGATTTGGCTGCAAACATGCCAATCTGAGAATGAGTTCAT
>JAQZBX010051861.1:0-19262 GCA_029593785.1 Cabassous unicinctus | reverse complement strand
TTCATCCATGTTGCCATATGCTTTACGACTTCATTTCTTCTTACAGCTGCATAATATTCCATCGTGTGAATAGACCAGTTTGTTTATCCATTCGTCTGTTGATGGACACCTGGGTTGTTTCCAACTTTTGGCAATGGTGAATAATGTTGCTATGAACATCGGTGTGCAGATGTCTGTTCGTGTCACTGCTCTCAGTTCTTCTGGGTATATACCCAGTCGTGGTATTGCCAGGTCATGTGGCAAGTCTATATTCAGCTTCTTTAGGAACTGCCAGACAGTCCTCCACAGTGGCTGGACCATTCTGCTTTCCCATCAACAGTGAAGAAGTATTCCTGTCCCTCCACATCCTCTCCAACACTTGTAGTTCTCTGTCTTTTTAATAGTGGCCATTCTGATAGTTGTGAAATGATATCTCATTGTCGTTTTGATTTGCATTTCCCTAATCATGAGTGATGTTGAGGATTTTTTCATGTGTTTTTTTTGCCATTTGTACTTCTTCTTTGGAGAAATGTCTATTCAAGTCTTTTGCCCATCTTGCCCTATCACGCCTGTTTAACCAGACACTGAAGCGTTTCTGAGAGGCTGCTCATGGGCTGGTGCCCCGGGTGGCCGCTGTCCTCAGTTCACGCCCCTCGATGGCACGTCCTTCCTGACCCCCCAGCCGGGGTGCGCCTGCCATGCCCCCTGTGCTGGGTGGTTTTGTCCTCGGAGCTTCGTCTGTGATGCCCTCCTGCCTGTCTGAGCAGGGCCGGTGCAGCCGGCCCGGCATTCTCTCTGTCCAGAGCATCTTTTTGTCCCTGGTCCACAATCCTTGCCCCCTGGGCTCCCACGTATGCCAGCTGGGGTATGCGTCTGCACTCGGGCCAGCCGTCTGAAGGTGGAAGCCCACCAGCTCGCTGGCTTGCAGGCTCCCACACCCCCTTCTTGAATTCAGGGCTGTCTTGCTGGCACTGACCTAGCCGGCTGTCAGGTGTGGGGTTCGGGGGTGCTTGCCATCTTCCCCAACTACAGCTGATGGATGCACTGAGGGGGAGCTCAGCCCTCCTCCGAGGCAGCTTGGCACAGGACACAGGGGCTTCTCTCTGAGCTGGTGGCCGCCCCGGTCCATCAGGTGGTGTGTGGGGAGGTCACGAGGCCCCTGCAGGGATCGCTGCTGCCTTGGGCAGCCACGCCGCCGTCTGCAGTAGAAGATGGAGCGCTCCTTTGGACCCGGAGAACTGAGTGATCTGCAGGGTCTATGAGCTGGCCCTTAAGGAGCAGAAGAGGTTTCTCGGGGGTGGGAAAGAAACCTTGTTAACCAAAGCTTGTTAAATGAAAATGATTAGGGAAAATCATTTTGATAGTGGGTTATACCTCATGTGCAATATTATTTTCTCACAGATCAATGTGAGTCGTGCCCTGTGGCTGGAGGCGGCGCTCCGTGCTGCCCTCTCGGGTGGGCCACAGGGGGCATCTGCCCAGTCCTGGCCGCACCCCCAAGGCCCAGGCTCCACGCCAGTGGGCGCAGCCAGGGGTACGGGAAAGCCAGGGCCGGGCGGCCACACGACCCAGACTGCGGTGAAAAGGTTGGTCTTCACTTCAGTCAGGGCTAAGCCCCGTGCCCGTGTCTTCTTTCTTATGATCCTGGGGTGTTCACTCCACACGTGAAGATTAAGGTGTGTCCAGCAAAAGCACGACGACGGGTGACGGGAGCCTGCACCAGGGTACAGGCTGGCTTCTGAGCACTGGGCGCTGGGACCCCAGGCCGCTCCTGCCCACCACACCAGAAGCTTGCCCGAGGCTCGGTTTCCACAGAGGGGCTCTCAAGAGGAAAGTGCCCACTGTGGGCTCTTGGTGGCAGGGTCTAGGAGCCCCCCTTCCACGTGGGAAAGCCGCCCCGCAGGCCTGACCCACGCACGCCCCAGCGTCCCATCAACAGCCCTGGCACAGCAAGTGACGGTCAAGTCTGTGGCTCACAGGTGCCCTGTGCCCACCTCAGCCCCCCGTCCAGCCCCAGCCCAGTGTCCCAAATGGGCAGTTGCTGGTTTAGGGACCCCATAAAAAGCGCAGTTTCTGAGGTTCGGTGGACACCGTGGCAGCAGATGAACGGTCGTCTCACCTGCCCCCCCCATCCTGCAGCCTCGCAGCCACTCCAAGACCCGGGGCCCCAGGACAAAAGCACCAGGTTAGGAATCTGGGGTGCTCTCCACTCCCCGTGTCCGCAGCCCCCCACAGCTGCCAGCACACGTGATTCCAAGGTGAGCTCTCAGAACTAGGGGCTCCCCCGCCCCACGGGCTTAGCACCTGAACTTCACAGCACCGCTCCCTGGCGTCAGGCACTGCAGTTCCCAGGGCAACACCGAGGTCACAGCTCACGTGGCAGCTGCAGCCCTGCAGCCCAGACCTCCGCCCGACGCCTTCCTGGCGGTCCCTCTTCTGTCCAGAGACCGGACAGTGGGGGCCGGAAAGAGCCGCAGGTCCGCCCGCTGCACAGTGCCCGCCCTGAGCTGCCACCTTTCCAGCCTCAGCGTCACTCACTCCCTGGGTCCCATGCTGCCGCACGCACATCCCTTTCTGGCCCTGGTCCCCGGAGGCGCTGAGCTGTGCAGGGCGGCCAGCTCTTCCCGCCGGGGCCACTGGGGCCCGCGGGAGGGCCGGTGCCTGCAGTTTGCAGGTTTGTTCTGCCACCAGCTGCAGTGTGGCCTTGGCCAGAGGCCAGGCGGATGCAGCATTCCTTCTAAAGGCCGCTGTGGGAAAGGCTTGGGGCCTTGGAGCGCAGCAGGGCTCCCTCTCTTCCGTGGCCACGCCCCCTCGCCTCGCTGTGAGCAGGCACCCTCCTCCCCATGCCCCACCTTCCCCGCCAACTCAGCGCGGCCCCCCCCCCCCCAGGAAGCTGTAAGTGGCTGGGGCGCAGATGGGCCGCTGGCTATCCCCCCGGAAGCCCCCAGGCAGGAGCCCGGCTGCTGGCCCCACACCCAGGCCACCTCCTCGCAGGCTCCCGGCAGAAATCCCAGGTGTCCCGGCCTTTTCCAGGCCGTGCAGCCTGGGCAGCTGCTGTCATGGTCTCGGTGGCCCCCCTAGGCCCAGCCGGCCATGGGCACCAGGCAGTTTTGTTTTGTGCCTCAGCAAGGAGGGGGAACTGGGCTCTCAGCAAGGTGAGCCTGGGGGTCAAGCAGGGCAGCCCGCGGCTCACCCTGGGCCAAAGCAGGGGGTGGGTGTCCGGGTCCTCTATGGAGACATGCGGAGCCAGCCGGGGCTGCGCAGAAGCAGCGGATCCTGCCCATTGAGAAGGGGTTCGGCAAGTCAGTAATCGTTAAAGGAAGACACTGTCCACCCAAGCCTCCAACCCTTCGTGGAGACAGGGCCTCCCAGCTCTACAGCCTCCTGTGCTGCAGGGGTAGGGGTCCACCAGGGCTCCACGAAGGGCCTGGGGGCTTTGTGAAGGGCCACGGGCTGGGCTGCAGGGCCTGCAGGTGCCGAGCATCGCCTGGGAGGGCTGGCAATGGCTCCGAGGCTCCTAGTGGGACTCGCAGAGTTGGGCTCATCCCGCGCTCTCCGTGGGCGTGCTGGGCACAGCGAGTCCCCCAGAGCAGCAGGGATCCCTTCCCTGCACCCCCCACGACCCCTGCTGCAGTAGGCCTGAGGGTCCGGGTCCAAGAGGCTGACGTGGAGGGTGTCTCCCTGACTTTCAGAGGGGAGCCGTGAGCAGGGAGGTGCGGGAGCCGGGCCCAGGGCTGTCCCCAGAGGAGAAGAGGACCCTGGAGAGGAAGCGCAAGAAGGAGCGAAAGAAGGAAGAGAAGCAGCGCCTGCGGGAGGCGGGCCTGCACACAGCCCAGAGCGTCCCCTTGAAGCTGGGCGGGGCACAGCTGGCCCTGGACTACCTCTGCAGGTAAGGCCTTGGCGCGGGGGGCCGGCCACTCAGCCTGGGTCAGCACCAGTGGTGCCACCCTGGTGCCCTGGGGGCGGGCATGGCCCAGGGACCAACCCCCCAGAGAAGAGCCTGCCCGGCACAGCCGTTCTCTGCCTCCTCTTCCTTGCTGTGTCCCCAGCTGGGCCCAAAAGCACAAGAGCTGGAAGTTTCAGAAGACCCGGCAGACGTGGCTCCTGCTGCACATGTACGACCGCAACAAGGTTGGTGCCAGGGCACGACCTGCAGGGGACGGGCTGAGGCCCCAGGACAGGCATGGGGAGCCCAAGGCCGGGAAAGCCCTTGTGGGGGCTGATCTCCCCGTGCCCTTGCAAGGTGGAGCACAAGGTCAGAGAATCTCAGTGGAGACCCCTGGGTCATCCAGGCTAGCCCTGAATTTTCCAGAGAAGAAACAGACTTGGAGGTGGGGGACCCACTCGGGGGCAGAACTCCTGCCCAGCCTCCAGGGGCCTCCTGCAGGCCCCACGCCCTGCAGCCTCGGGGGTGTTTTCCCTAAGGACACACAGACATTCAGGCAGCCCCTGGGTCTTTCCTGTGGGGGGCAGGAGCCTCCCGTGACCCTGGCATGCGTTCTCACGCAAGACACGCTCCTGCGTGAGCCCTGGCTTGGCTTGTCTCGTCTCGGCGTCTTGGCAGTCCTTAGGTTGGCCCCTGCTGGCTGCACGGCCCATCCACACACGCCGTGCACTCCCTCCCTCCTCGTGGACCAGAATCTCTTTCCATCCTCCTTCCCCTGGTGGCTGCCCATCCAGGATCCTTGCCCTTCCCCGAAGCCAGCCCATTCCCTGCATTCACCTAGAGAAGGGCCCTGGGTCTGTGGCCCCCAGTTTTCAGCCTGGATGCTGACCCTGGGTCCCAGGTCTCGACGGCTCTGGAAGGGGTTGCCAAGAGGCCCCTCTGGGGACCGGTGGCCTCCTAAGCCCTATGCTCGCTGGACGCCCCGGAAACGGCTGCATGTGCCTGAAACTCCGTTGGGAGAGTCAGGTGCCTGGGGGCCCACCTGTGCTCACACCCGGGCCCTGCAGTGGGCATCACCCCCATCTGCCCCGCCGAGCCTCAGAGGCCTTTCCAAGCTGAGGCTGCTCCGTGAGCACCACTGAGTTGTCTGTGCTCTGGAACGAAGCATCAGGTGTGAGCCAAGCTCCGTTCAGCTCTCTTAACCAGCGGAGATTCACCTTTGATTTTCTCCATGACACGCTCATAATATTCCTACTTTTTGACTTTTCGGTTTGGGGTATTATCAATTAACTTTTCACCATAGACGATGGAGATCTGTCTGTGTTTTACACACACAACTGCGCCCTGCAGGCACGCTTTCCCGCCTCCACCTTCTGGAGAGCTCCATTGAGGCCTGGTTCACCGAGTCGTAAGCACCTTGCTTTGTCTCTCCCACACAGCCTTGTCGGCCCTGGAGCCGGCAGTTCGGTCGTGTCCTCACTTGCGGTTTCCTCTGTTCTGTTGCTTTGTGCTCGGCACCTCCCGGAGGGGTGAGCCTCCTTGCAGGACGTGCGGTTCCAGGAGGGCCTCCGCTCACCTCCAGGCCTGCTGCGTCCTCTGTCTCAGGACCTTGCTGCCCCCACGCACTGGGCTTCCCCTCGCCTCTCTCCCCTTGGTCTCCCCTTCCCTGGATCCTCCAGTAGATTTTTTAGGACCTTTGCATCTCTGAAAACACATTTTACCTTTTTCCTCCTACACTCACACTTGAGAATACTTGGCTGGGTTTAGAATTCTTAATTGGAAACTAATTCTTTTCCTTTCAAATTTGGAGGCAACAAATAAATGACGTAGTCGGTGACCGTAAGAGGGCTGGGTTGGCGTCTTGCCATCAAGCGTGCCAGACCAGAGGGGCTTCTGTAGCGGCAGGAGGGCCGCCCGTCAGGAAGGTGCACGTGGCGCAGCCCGCACACAGCTGAAGGGGCGAAGCGCTCGGCACGAGGGGCCGGGGCTCCCACACTGTGCTCTGCGCAGCAGGCAGAACGCCCTCGCGGACGCTCGGCGAGGCTGGCACGGAGCTGCGGACCACCGGGTCTGACGGCCAGAACACGCCCCTGCCTCAGCCCGAGAGCGTCAGCCCGAGGCTCGCTCTTCTTGAGTCAGTGCTTAGCAGTTTGTCTTCCTAGGGTTTTTCCCTTCTCACCTGAGTGCTCTGACGAGCTGGCCTGAGTTCAGGGTTCCCGTAACCCTTTCTGCTCCTCTGAGATGGGTAGCGTCGTTTCCCCTTTCGCTCCTGGTTTCTGTCAGCGAGTCGGCTCTCTCTTGCTTGGTTGGTATAGCTGAAGGTTTTTCTGTTTTATTCATCTTTTCAGAGAACCGGTTTCGTTGTGTTAATATTCCCTTTGATTTTGCTGCTTTTTGTTTACTTGGTTACTGCTCTAATCTCTATTGTCTCTTTTCTTCTGCTTGCTTTGGATTTAGTTTGCTTTGGTTTTTCTAGTTTCTTAAGGTGGAGATTTAGGTTACTGATGTGAGATCCTTTTTCTCGTCCCTAATAACTGGTGTTTATAGCTGTAAATTTCTGTCTGAACACTACTTCCACTGCAAGTTTTGGTGTGCCGTGTTTTCAGTTTCACCCATTCCAAAGTACTTTGTAATTTTTCTTGTGATTTTTTTTCTTTGCCTCCTTGGTCACTTAGAAGTATATGTTCTTAGTTTCCACATATTTGTGGATTTACTACATTTACTTCTCTTGGTTTATGATTTCAGTCTGTTGTGGTCAGACAACGTGCTCCTGGCACAAGAACGAGACCTGAGGTGCCGGCTGCCTGGCCGGGGTTTGTGGGCCCCTGTTGTCTTGGGGCGGCTGCGCCGTGAGCGTCTTGCTTTTCTCTGCTCGGCATCCATGTGCGCAGCGCCGCCCCGCATCCGCTGGCGTCTTGTCTCCTCCCCAGGTCCCCGATGAGCAGTTCTCCACCCTGCTGGCCTATCTGGAAGGGCTGCAGGGCAGGGCCCGGGAGCTGACCGTGCAGAAGGCCGAGGTGCTGATGCGGGAGCTGGACGAGGCGGGGGCCGGCAGCCCAGACGCCCACCTGGCGGAGAAGGCGCAGCGTGTGCGGCAGGTGCTGCAGCTGCTTTCCTAGCAGGTGGTGGGCAGGCAGGGGAGGGCGCTGGGACCCCTCAGTGGAGCCTGGCCGCTGTGCAGTGGGGGCCCTGGAGACTCAAGGGGCTGCAGGGCCAGGCTCGGGGCTTCCAGCTCCTTCTGAGACTCTTGAGGTCTCTTTGGCCAGAGATTCTTTTCCTAGACGACAACATTTTGGTTTTTCCATTGGATGTGTCTGGCGGTCTCCAGTCTGGTCTGTGGCCGATGGGGAAGCTGGGGGCCTTTCATGCTCTTACACCTGGGAGCAGGGCAGCTCTGGGATAAGCTGGGCACAGATCCCTGCCCAAGAGTGGCCCTCAAGGCCCCAGGAAGGGCGTGTGTTGGGGGAAAGTCTGCTTTTCTACAGAAAGATGCTCCTCAGGAACTCCCCAGAGCCAGCCCCTCATGCTGGCCATCACCCAGTGCCAGCGTGTGGCGTCTGTCCTGGGGGCCCCGAGACCGACTCCTCCAGCTGCAAGTTCAGCGGTCGCCCCGTGTCGGGCACCGCCCTGCTGCACCAGCTGTGCAGCCTCGGGCGAGGGGTACCAGCCAGCGCCGTGCTGAGGGCTGTCCCAGCCCTTGCTGGCAGCTTGCCCCAGGTGTCAGCACCCTCTGCCGCCTCTGCACACACCGCACCCCTAAAATCAGTGCCCAGCCGGGCCCTGAGGCACCCCCACCTGCTGGGGCAGCCGGCACCAGGGGGTCTTGACGGCAAGTGGGGACGGTGTCCGAGCCTCAGTCGGGCCACAGAGCTCGGGGTGGTGGGGCCACGCGCCCTGCTGCCCGCCACCCCGTGCCTCGTGCCCTGTGTGGACAGCGCAGGCTTCGAGCAGCGACCACCTTGGCTCTGGCTTCCTGTGCTGGCGCCATGTGGTCCCAGTGAGAACCTGCCCCCCGCCGCCCTCCTGGGCCACCCCCTGGGTGCATGCCGGGCTTCCCCAAGACCTTGACTGCAGACACACAGGGAGGTGGGGGCTGAGCCCCCGCAGGCCTGTCCCAGGGGCTGCAGATGGTGAGCCAGGCCAGCCTCGGGCACTGGGACCACCCTGAGTCTTCTCTCCATGGGAGAGGCCTGCAGCTCTGCCTGGCCCGCCTCGCACACCTGGTTGCCTCACACCTGGGCCCAGGAGGATGGGTGTCACTGGAGGGGCCTTCATGGAGGAGGTGGGCAGGGTGACCTTCGGCGCTGTGCAGAGGTGGGTGGGACCAGAGAGGCAGCGGGCCTACCGAGGCCCAGAAACGGGGCTGTGGGGCCCTGAGGGCAGTGCTGGTAGGTGGGGCCTGAGCTGAGGGCCCACACGTCGCCTCCCATCTGGAGGTGACAGGCCGGGGAGGTGGCAGGATGGCAGAGAGGTCCCAGTGCTCTCCTCGTGGCCCCTGCCACCAGCAAGGAGCCAGCTCGCCTGGCCAGGGGCTGAGGCAGGGGATGCTTCACACCATGGCCCTCTCCAGGCTTCTCGCTCCTGGAACTGCTAACCGCCTCGGTCTTGGTTAGCGGCCTGTGACGTTCCTTTGCCGCTGATCATCCCACGCTCTGCTGGACGCTTCAGTCCTGTCACAACAGCCTGACGGGGCAATGCCGTGTCCCCGGTGCCTTCTCCGTGGTGGCCCGTGGTGCCCTCCTTCCTTGGCTCGCCCCCTTGTGTTGGTGGCGCACGCCCTCCTGTGGCTTCCTGAGAAAGGAGTCGTCGCCGCAGAGCCCAGGGAGAGCTTCAGCTGGGGCTGTGCACATTCAGGAGAAAAACCAAAGTGCCACGCCAGGTGGCCCTGCTGGAGACAGCCTGGCCACGGTGCTGGGTGCAAGTGCCCGGCTCCGCTGGGAGTGGGGAGGGCAGCCGCCTGAGCGCCTGCCTCCTCTCTCCACTTTGTTGCCCACGACCTGCCGCCAAGGGGAGCTCAGGGGCCCCTACCTGCTAAAGAGAGGCTCACCCGCCCTTCCAGCAGGGCCTGCCCCTGCCAGCCCCCAGCCCACCTGTCACGTCAGCAGGTGCCTGAGGCCTGAGATCAGACAGCCAAGGTGGAGAGTGGTGTGCAAAGGCCTGGGGTGTCTGAGGTCAGGGAGTGCATCAGTTAGTTTTTGCTGTGTAACTAACCACTCGCAAATGCGGGTGACGGAGGTGCCCGGCAGGCCTGGCTGTGGTGACTTGGGGGCAGCTCTGCTCTACGGGTCTCCTGCACCCCCGCGGCCAACAGGCTAGCCAGCGTGTCCTCACAGTGATGGCAGAAGCGCACGACAACACTAGGCACCCCCGGCCTCTGACGTCTGGCTCAGGGCCCATGCCTTCATCCTAACTTTCCCTCTTTCTACCGTGGAGGGCACGTCTCTTGGTCACAGCCAGTGGTGGGAAAACACACTCCCAAAGGGCAGGGGTCCAGGGAGGGTAGGGCCACGGCACGGCCAGGGACACCGTGCACTTCAGGGTGGCCTGGAGCCAAGGCCCTGGGTGAATGGGGCTGCCCTAGCCCAGGGCCCCGTCTAGCAGGAGGTCACCAGGGGCCTGGAGAGGCCGCTGGCAATTGTTTAGTACGGGTATATCCTTGGCGACATTTGCCAAGCCTGGCAGCCCCATTTCCACAGGTCCAGGCTGGGGAGGGCTCCCCCCAGGAGGGTCTGGTGGGGCCGTCGTGGCCGGCCGTCCACTTCAGCTTCCCTGGGCCTCAGTTTCCGCATCTGTAGAGGGGAATGTGCCAGCAGGGTCTCCCATGACTGTTTGAGCTCAGTGAAGCCTCCAGTGCAGCCCCTACCAGGTGTTGAGGCCTGGCAGGTGTTGTGGCACGTGGCAGGTGGATGGCATGGCTTCAGGAGCACGGCCTGGTGGCCGTGATGTCACAAGCCTGGTCGTGGGCCTGTTTCCCTCTGTACCAGGTCACGCACAAAACGCCCCAGCAAACTCCAGCACATCCTTCACGCCCAAGCACCCCAGTCTCCCGGGGTCCTTGATGCAGCATGGACCCTTGCGGGTGGTGGCTGGTCTGTCTCCCCACTAAGGGGTGTCTGGGGTTCCCCCAGGCAGGACCTTGGCCGGCCCGGTGGTTCTCGCAGCTGCAGGCACCAGCGGACTTTACCCAGGGGAGACCTTGCCCCACCCACAGTCCCTCTGAGTCCCCAGCCCACTCCTGGGGTCGGGCAACCCGATGGCCTCTCCTTCCCTGCTCCCACCACCTTCTGCACACCCCTGCACCCCCAGCACAGCAGCTGGCCCCGTCACCCTGGGTTACAGATGGGAAAAGGGGGCCCAGGGTGTGCTCGGCCTGCGCCAGTTCCCACTGGCCGTGACGGTGGCTGTGCCGGGGCTGGAGCCTGGGTCCCAGCGCCCTGTCCCCTGCCTGCGGGGCCTGCCCCACAGTGGGCCGAGGGTGCCGCCTGGTGGTGAGGCTGGGGGCTGCAGGTGCAGCATTTGGGGCTTCCGGGTCCAGGGGCCCTGAGAAGAGGGTTTTATCGGCAGTGGACTCAGCCGACCCAGGACCTGGTGCAGGGTGGCCCCGGGAGTACCGGGGTAAGCAGCTGCCAGGCACTCTGCTGTCTCCCCACAACCCCATCCACAGGGGCCTCTGTGCCCAGGAGGAGGGTTCTGGCCCAACGGGGCCCTTGGTGCTGGGCCTGAGGCAGCAATGGGGCAAGGGGCACCTGGGGGCCCTGGGTGGGGAGAGGAGTACATGTCCTCATTTGGGGGGGAGGGGGCTCCCACCTGCCGGCCAGGCAGTGTTCAGAGCAGCTGTGGACATGGCCTCGGGCGGAGGTGGCTCCCTGAGGGCCGATGGGGCTCGGCCGTCCAGCGTCCATGCACAGGGGAGGGGGCACCTGCGTCTGCCCAGCTGCATCCTGGTCCTTATGCTCCGCTGGACACTCCCTCGGGGAGCAGGGAAGGGCGGGAGGGCCTGGGTGCTGCCTGCAGGGTGAGGGTGCATGGCCACATGTGTCCAGGGTGGTACCTCGGGAGCAGGCCGGTGGGCAGCAGGGATGGCTCAGTCCTGGCCAGTGTCTCCCCACACAGATGTGGCGCCCGGCCGGGGAAACAGAGGTGCTGTGCGAGGCCCAGGAGGTGGGTGGGTAACTTGGACGGATGGCGTGGCAAGCAGCCCTTCCCCTCCCATGGAGCTGGGCTCTGGTCCTGGGGCCTCAGGCCAGGAGGGGCAGCCCCAGGCTCCTCCCCAGTAAAGTGGGCACAAGGACCCCAGCCCCAGAGCAGGGGGGCAGGAGCCTGGGACAGGCACTTGGCCTATCTCCCCTCCTGTCCAGCCCTGTCCCCTGGGTGGTGGTTGGGGAGCACCCCTGGGGTGGGAGGGCTCCGGGGTCTCCTGGGGCTGGGAGGAGCAGCTATGGAGGCCGCCCCAAAGTACCCAGACAGATGCAGCGGGTGGGTCGGTTTGGGGAGTGGGTAGGAACTGGGCCATCTAGGGTAGGCAGAAGGCAGCGTGGACCAGCCCAGGGCTGCAAGGGTGCTGGTAACCCAGGGGGTGGGCCCCCATGCCCCCTGCCCAGGAGGCCAGCGGCACCTGTGGAGAAAGGGAGAAAGATGCTTCAGACCATGGCCCGGGTTGAACTGGTCTGGGGTCTCCCACTGCATCTTGACCAGGGACACAGGTGAGCAGGGGGCCCTGCAGCAAGGGGCTTCCAGGCCTGGGCACACCGAGGCTGGGGCAGGAACGGACAGCGAGGGGGCCGAGGGGCCTTCTCTGGGCCTCTGTGGGCTTTGCTGCAGCTGCTTCGGCACAGCCCACAGGTATCCTCAGTGAGGCACCTGGACGTCATGGGACTGGCTTTACAGCCCCAGGCATGAGGGACTTGGGCCAAGCCTTGCTCCTGTTCTGGGGGCCCTGGACAGCCCACCTTGGGGAGAAGGTAGCCACCCACCTGGGTGGTGGCTGCGGGCATGGGGTGGCAGGAGCATGAGGAAGCACTGGGCCTTGTGGGCCACTGTGTCCATGTAGGGCCACGCCTGCCGGTCCTGGAGCTGGGGGGCGGCCGCTGGTGGCTCAGCTCCTCCTGCACCTGGCCTGGGGGCAAGCAAGGTGCAGGTCCCCTCGCTGCGCCTCCACCCCCTCAGCCGGGGACCTGCCCAAGGGGACGGGACAAGAGGGAGGGAGCATGGTGGGCTCACGTGGCCCACTGCTGCATGGAGGAGGCGGGCTCGCTGCCGGCCGTGACTGTCCACAGGCTCTTAGCGCTTGCAGAGGTGGGCAGGGCTGGGCTGGAAGGGCCTGGGGCCTGTCCCCCCAGCTTGGACCCCAGCACAGCCCTCACTCAGGGAATTCTTGGCCAGACAACAGGCGGGGAGGACGCACGGACAGCAGCTGTGTGCCTACTCTTCTCCCCACACACGCATGCTCCAGGAGCCAAGCACCGTGGCCACCCCATTTCACAGGCAGAAGGCGGAGGAGCGGGGAGTAGGGCTGGCACAGACCCCTTCCTGGCCCAGCTCTTTCCTGGGGGGCCAGCAGTGCCCCGTCCACGCAGTGTGGGGTCTCCGCTGGGCATGGGGGCCGCTGCACTTCAAGGAGGACCTTTGGGATGCAGACACCTTGGTGCTGCACAGACGGCCCCGAGCCTGGGAAGGGGTGGACAGCTGGGGGCACAGGGGCACTCGTCCAGCTGACACACGGGGCCAGGACGAGACTGCGGCGGCAGTTGCTGCCCCTGCTCACTCCACGTGGCCTGGTGTGAAGAACGCACCAGAAGAGTGCACATGCGTGGGAATGCGTCCTCAAAATGTGTAGCCAACAGTCGTGACAGAAAATACGGAAACTTCCAATTCTGAGGAGGTGACACGCACCGTCCCCAGGGGGCTCTGAAGATCACGAGGTTGTGCAGGGTCCCTGCTCCCCACTCCACGGCAGCCACTCCTGGGATTGGGGAGGGGGCTGCCCCAGACCCAGAGGTCACGGCCAGTTAGTGCAGGAGCAGGGTCGCCGAGACAAGCAGGGTCCTAGTGGTCCAGCCGCCAGCTGAGGGCAGCAGGAACCTGACGTTGGAGGGCACCCAGCTGAGCAGGGGCAGGGGTGGGGACAGGCCTTAGGCTCGGCACAAAGCCCCCGGGGGTGCCCAGGCCCCTGCTCAATGCCACAGGTGTCCAGCTGCCCAGTGGGGCCCCACAGCTCCTCCAGCACCTGGGGGGCCCCTCCCCATGCCCAGGCAGTGCAGGGAGCGGATGGTGAGCCACACCTGGACCCGTGTCCCTCGCCTGAGGACTGCCCCTTCCAGGTCCTTCCCTGGGGACCCTCTTGAGAAAGCTCCTTCCTAGGAACCCCAGGGCCAGGCTGGCAGCTGCCCTCTTCCTGCCTGGCTAGAAGTCCTCCTGGATGAACTGAAGATGGGGATGGGGGAGCTGTCAGCCAGCTCCTGAGTGGCATCACCAGCGCCACCTCACCACCTCATAGTCCCAAGTGAATGGTGAACACTGGCCCATACCGTCCTGAGAGCTGCTGGGGAGGGGTTCAGCGCTAGATGGGGCACGGGCGGGCTCTTGGAGGAGGCCAGGGTGTGGGAGTAACCATGGCCAGGGGCAAAGCTGGAGAAGTGTGCTTGGCTAGAGCAGGGTCTGGGGAGGGCCGTGTCCAGTGGGGAGCCCCCCATGTCCTGCTGGAAGGCCAGGTGTGGCTGCTGTGGAAACCCCTAGGGGGTCCTGCCTAGCCCCAAGACCAGGCACCCGGGCAGGGGTGGTGCTGTGTGCCACAGCCTCCAGGGGCCTCTGCTGGGATGGCACGTTCTGGAAGCCAAGGGCCAGTGCAGGGAGAGGCCTGATAGGCTTGGACCCCCACAGCCCTGTCCCCCTTGGACTGCAGTTTAGCCAGTTAGTTACCCCTACTCCAGCCTGGCCAGGGTGTCTCTGGGACATCGTGACCAGCAGCACCCAGTGTTCCCCAGCACTGTTGCAGGGTGCCGGCCCCTCCATCCTCACAATGTTCCTGCAGAGGGAAGGGTATTGCCCATTTCCAGGTGGGGAAACGGAGGTTAGGGGGATGTGAGCACAGTGAGGGGCACATGGGCTGCTGTCCTGTCCCCTGCCACTCTGCCCTCCACACGGCAGTGTGGCCACAGTGCTGGGGCCTGCCACCTGAGCCCGGTGCCCAGCTGGGTGCCCAGGTCACCAGCAGCCCCTGAGAGTGGCTCTTCCCCACCCCCTGCAGGCCAAAGCCCTTCCTGGTAGGGCCAGGGAAGCTGGAGTGCCAGAAGGTTCCAGAGCTTGGAGGGTGAGAAGGCTGAGACAACGTGGACCACAGAAGCTAAGCCAAGGGGGGGCAGGGGCTGGCTAGGCCTCCAAGCCCTCAGCCCTGGGCCCAGCGAAGCCATCTTACATGGGAAAAATGGTCTTTGTAGGTGGAATCGAGGTTAAGACGAGGTCACGCTGGAGCTAGGGGGACCGAAGCCCAATACCAGGCCCTTATGAGGAGGGGAGACCCACAGGCAGCCCAAGTGCACCCTCCAGACTCTGGGGGCACTTCCCTGTCTTGCTGCCCCTGCATGCCAGTGGCCTCAGCAGGGACCGTGAGTTCCAGTTGTTTGAGGCTGTCCAGCTCGTGGTCTTGCTTATGGTGGCCACAGGAAGCCAAGGCCCAGGCCTGAGCCCCGCCCCCCGGGCCCCCCTGACCATCGACTCATGGATGCCCTCAACCTGGGGCAAGGACAGCCTCCAGCCCTGGGGAGGGTCAGCTGGGCTGGCTGCACTGTCTGCAGATGCACGGGCTCCCAGCCTGACCCCTGCGAGCACACCCCAAATGCTGCCTTCTCCGGGGAGCCCTTCCGGGCTCCACTCCTTGGGCTGCCCATGCCCTGAGCACCACCCCCAAGGACTGCCTCCCCAGGTTCAGGCCCTGGGGCTCCTGCACACCTGCAGTACCCAGTGCTGGGTAGACCCCATCGTGGGTGCTGGTGGCACAAGCGGAGAGCTGGACCCCCCTGCCCCACCTCGGGAACGTGCACCCTTCCAGTGGCTTAGTTCCAGTGGGATGCAGGGTCCTGTCGGTGGCTTGGTGGGCTGTCTGGGGCCTGTCGGGTCGGGGCACCCAGGGCGGGGGCATGTAAGTCCCTACCTCCTTGCTGGAGGATTTTGGGAGAGGGACCTGTGGGCTCCTACCCCTTCTGCCTCAGTCTCCCCATAAGAACCAGATGCTCAGGTGTTGGGCTGGGGCCTAGCTCAAGGGGAAAAGACCCCGCTCCCCACATGCTGAGCCTGGGAGCCATGAGGGGCTCTGCTGGCTGCTGGCACCAGAAGTGGCCGGGCCAGCTCCGCACAGCCTCCCTGGACAGGAGGCCCTGGAGCCCTGAACCCCAGGGGGCCCCACACCAGGCCTGTGCTCCGTAGCCAGGACCCCTACCCTGGCTGCCAGGGAAGCTCTGGCCTCGGTTTTCACACCTCAGCTGGGGGCCGCGGAGCCTGAGGACAACACCATAACCTAAGCTGGACCTCCAGACCCTTCCCACAAAGTGCCTGGCAGAAGGCAGCTCCTGTGGGCTCAGACTGGGTGAGGGTCCTGTTTGCGTTTAACTCAGTGTTCCGAGCACAGCAGGGAGCCGTGTAGAACGACAGCTTCCCACCTAACTGGGAGGGATCCGTCAGACCAAAGAAGGACTCACACGAGTCCAGCATGGTGGCAGAAGAGCGATTAATGGTATTTGGCATGACATAGTTGTGCCCACATCACTTGAGTCATTAGAACATTTTCATTATTTCAGTAACTTAAAAATACCATTGATGGTATTTGATAGAAATACCATCGATGGAAATACCGTGGATGGATTGTATGCTTTATTAATATGTACCAATAAAGTTGACTTGTTTTAAAAAAGGTTTACGAGGGGGCTTACAGGGGCCTCGCCCTCAATGGTCCAGGGGGAGTCCTCTCTTGGGGAGACCGAGCCTGGTTGTGCCCTAAGTCCTCAACCGTGGTGGCGGGCAGAGAGTGTGGCACTTCCGAGGCTCGATCCCCACTTGCTACAAAGCAAAAGGGTCTTTTATCCCACCAGTCTACATGGCGTGGGGAGGGCACGTGGGGGCCATGAGTGAAAAGTGCAGCGCTCAGGACAGATGATCAGGGAACGGATGGAAGCTTCTTTCACAGGCGCTACGTAAGAAGTGCTCACAGTGCTTGCCGGTGAGGCGGAGATGGCAGCTCACAGGTCAGAGTATTAGAGTCTCCGGGAGAGAAGTCCAGGCATTCAGGCTTTACTGCTAAGTCACGAGCTCAGAGTTCTTTCTTGAGGCTGCTGAGTTAACTATTTAGAAATGAGACGCTGCTGTGACTAGCAGGGGAAAGACCTGGAAGGGCTGTGGGAAATGCAAGGCCATTTATGATACGCTTGGCGAGCGTTTACTGGGGGCCTACTGTGTGCTAGGCTCCGCCAGAACCAAGGGCTTCAGAAATTGATCGCACGGGGCCCCCAGAGGGCCAGGGGGAGAGGCTGGCGTGGGCTCGGCAGGGACACCCAGGCAAGGAGGGGCCAGGGAAGACCCCACAGAACGTGGAAATGAGTGGGGTCAGCCTGACTACCGGGGAGGGGCACTCCAACCTGCGGGACAGCGAGCGAGGGGTGGCCACGCAGCTGAGGGGCGAGCTGTGAGGACAGGGCCCTGGGGGGCTGCAGCCAGGGTGGGGGATGCAGGAGGAACTGCCGGGACCTGGCTGGGGGCACCTGGACCCTGCCCTCCACAGCCTCCTCCCTCAGGCTGGCGGGCCCTCTGGGAGAGCAGGCCAGGGTCCCTGCGGCGAGGCTGGGGTGTGCTGGGGGCCGGCAGCTGCGCTGGCCTGGGGGCTGTTCTACCTGCAGGTCCCTCAGGTCCCCCCAACAGCCTGTGAGGTGTCCCCAGGAGGAAGCAGAGGCTCGGCCAGAGCCACTCCCCAGACAAGGGGCAGCAGGAGGCGCCACAGCTCTCATGCCTGCCGCTGCCAGCGAGGTGGCGCGCGGCGCCCAGCTCAGGCCAGGAGGCTCACGTCCACCTGCTGGGTTCCCAGCTCCTGGGGGCAGCAGCCTCGAGGCCCCCATGACCCCTCCTCCCGGCTGGAGGCTCTCCAGAGCCTGGCCCGGTGGGATGTCCCCACCAGAGCCCAGAGGATCCCAAAACGGTGGTGCAAAAAAAGCACCTTCCGCATCCTCAGCTACCTTGAGCAAGAACTGGCCGCGCGCTACACCGCCCTCCAGGGGACGCTTTCAGCTGAAACTGGACTTGGCCTCAGAGACACATCACAGCAGGACTTTGCTGCCCCTAAACTTTAAAATAACATCAGAACCAGCCGTCCCTGCGCCCCTCCCTGTGCATCTGCACGGGCCTCGCTGGTGCCACCCCTTCCTCAGGCAAACTTCCAGAAAGAACTGCTGGCCCCGCTCTGGCCCTCCCCTCTCCCTGGGCCACCCCAGAGCCTTGGGCCAGCCGTGCCTGGACGCCGTCCCGTGAGGTTTCAGAAGCTGCCGCGACGAGCGCTGAGGGTGGCCCGAGACAGCGCGCGTCTTCTCGGGCTTCTGCGGCCAGGGGCCCGACACCAAGGCGTGGGCCGGCGCGGGGGGTCCGCCTGCCGCTCCCGGCTGCGGGGGCCCAGCAGCCCTCGCTGTGGCTGCGTCCCCCACGTGGCCGGGAGTTGGCACCTGTCCCTCTCTCTGCTCCCAGAAGGCCCCTTAGGGCCCCCTCGCCCACCACGCTCACCTCCATCCTACCCAAATTCCCCTCTCCTGGCCCCTGGCCACTCGGCCTCTGGCACCATCCAGCACACCCTTGTTGGGGGACACCCCTTGCCTCGCCCTCCGCGGGGTGCCCCCTCCCCTCTGCTGCGCCTCCGTGTCCCGGGCGGCCCTGCCCAACGTGCCCCCGCCTCACCCCAGGTGCAGCCCCCAGGCTGCCTGGCGCCCTCCAGCCCAGGGGTCTCGGCTCCGGAAAGGCCCTGCCAGTCGCCCAGGAGCAGCCACCCTGTCCCTCTGCAGTCTGTGATCTAAAGCTCTGGCCCCGCCGGGCCTCTGGGCTGCAAGTTAGGGGGGAACAAGCACAAAACCGGCTAGAGCAGCACTGTGGGGGTGCATGGTGCCCTCAAATGTACGCCCAGGACCTGACCCTAACCCTAACCCTGACCCTGTGCCCCTGGGATCCGGGGACAGGATGTATGCGGGAAGAGGGTCTCTGCAGCTGTGCTCAAGTTAGAGGTTGAGTCAGGGGCATGTGTCCTGACAGGAGGAGACAGATGCCGGGGAGATGGCCACGTGACGCCAGAGGCACGACTGGAGGGGAGCGGCCACAGCCCAGGAGCCCCCAGAGCTTTAGGGGGGCTCGGCCCACCCACACTTGCCTCGGCGCTTCCGGCCTCCACCGTGTGAGAAAAAACCTGCTGATTCAAGGCTCCCAGTCTGCAGTGGTTTGTGCCGCAGCCCAGGCTGCTAAGGTAAGGTACTGAGAAAAGGCACCCCAGCCCAGAAGGCAGGCGGCATGGACCCCAGCAGCCTCCGGTGCCGCTCTCTGGACGAGACCTCCGGGGAGGGGGCTTCACGGGACTCACGGGTTCCCGTGCCGTCAATTCAGGTGTCCTCTTGCATAAAATAAAAACTTTGCAAATGGTTCTGTTTCTATTAAAGATGCAATCTCTCTCTGGTAGGAAAGACAGTCCAAAAGGCTGTGTTTGATATCTAATTTGTGATCTTTTTTCCTCTGAAGAGATAGAGGTATATCAATTTTTTTGTATTCTTTAAATCAGCTTTGCCATCTTGCTAGTTCTCTCATTAGTGTGTTAAATAAAACTTTGACACATGCTTGCTCTATTTTTGTTTGAGAATTACACTTCTAACCCTTTGAAAATTATACTTTGATGGCAGAATTTATTAAGTGGAAAAATCAACAAGCTGGTTTCAGGCAGAGGTTGATCCAGGGGCTGCACTGCCACTGGGATTTGGTTGGATTCTCCTCCTTGCTCCTCGGCCTGCTTTCCCCAGGTAAGGCACCGCCCCAGGCTCACCCCCCACTCGCAGTCGCGCGCAGCCCTGAGCCAATTCTTGTGGGCAGGGTGGGGGCAGGGCAGAGCTCTGACCAGTCAGGACCAGGGCACACCTGGCCGTGACCGCAGAGGTGGACAGTTCCCATAGAAAAATCCAGGTGCTGCCACCCAGAGAGGGGGCGAGGGCCCATGTCCACTCGAGTCCAGAAAGGGCGTGTTGTCCCTGTGACACCCCAGCCTGTCTCCTCCCTCACACTCCCCCAGTTCAGGGAACGGCCCCACATTCCGCCTCCAACGCAGGGAGCCCTGAGTCAACGCTGCACCTGCTGGCTTCACCCCTGACCAGGTCACCACCATCTTTCCTCAGAC
>JAQZBX010051860.1:7261-19372 GCA_029593785.1 Cabassous unicinctus | reverse complement strand
TCCTCCCCCCATCCTGAGGGGACTTGGAAGGTGATGTCCACTCCACCTCCAAGTGAGAGAGGGCTTATATTCCATGGATATAGTGGATAGGATTATCCTGCCTTCAGCTGCAGGTCCTCTCCATTCCCTGGGATGTCTGTTGCCCATCGTCGTCTCCTCGCCAGGTTACTTGGATGAGTCCATTGAGCTGTAGGGTAGGGTTTGCAGCTCCACTGAGATTCTGGGCACAGCTGAGTAGCCGCCATCTTAACTCCATGCCAGACACGAGGGAAAGTGGGGCTGACTGAAAATCACAGTGCTGGTAGGGACTGGCTTCTTTCCTCTAGATCAGATTGCAGTTCTAACATAAGCCCCAAGCCCACCTCAGGCAGGGAGGAAGCTGGGGGGACCATCGCCAGCCTCTCCAGAAACTACAGGCCATGCCATGGAGGCTGGTGATCAGCCTGCTTTGGCAGCACAAGTTACCCCAGGAGCTTTCTGTGACAAGAATTGGAAGCTCCATTTCCCAAAAACAGGGGAGGAAGAGATGGTTGGCCACCAATTTCAGCTACTGATTAGTAAATTTGGCTGGCTAAAGTATAACCCTAAGAACAGCTAAAGTTTGAACCTGTCCAAGTCAGAAAGAGGCCAGTAGCTGCCATTTTGACTCCACCCCCAGCATGAGGGTAAGCCAGGCTGAGTGTAAATCACAGTGATGGTAGAGACCGGTTTCTTTCACCCAGGTTTGCCTGAAGCCCTAGCTCAGGCTACAGCCCCAACTCTAGAAGGGAGGAAGTTGGCGGACCCTGCAACAGCTTATCCGGGTAACTGCAGGTACATCTGGCTGGCACAGACTGAATAATCAGAAGTCTACTGGGGCAAATGTGGTCATCTTGGACCTGCACTGCATAGTTTACTGCCCATATCTGCAGCTCCATCCTTACCCCAGGCAGGGAAGAAAGGGGCGTGAAGCTCCATCAGTCTCTCTGGGCAATTACAGTCTAGGCTTGCACAAGTTGGATTATTCCACACAGCTGTGGTTCTGTCCCTACCCCCGGCAAAGGAGAAAGTTGGGAGAAGGTTCATTGGTCCTTGGAACAATGAGGGCAGCTTGAGGCTCCACAGCTTATAGCACCAACTACATCCTCAGCACCTACTACACAACCAGCAAGGGAGAAAGGGCAGGAAGCCCTAAACTAAAGAGAAAACCTACACCCAGAATAAATACTCTAGTATGCCAGATGTGAAAACACCACCAAAAAAGTACAATCCACACCAAGAAACAGGAAGATATGGCCCAGTTAAAGGAACAAGATAAGCTTCCAGATGACATAAAGGAGTTAAGACAACTAATCATAGATGTTCAAACAAATCTTAATAAATTCAGGGAGAAGGCTAAAGAAATTAAGGATATGAAGACATTGAATATGTCCAAGAAGAATTTGAAAGCATACATAGAAAAAATGTAGATCTTATGGGAATGAAAGGTGCAATAAATGAAATTTAAAATACAATGGAATCATATAATAGCAGATTTGAGGAGGCAGAAGAAAGGATTGGTGAGCTTGAAGAAATGGCCTCTGAAAGTGACCATACAAAAGAACAGATGAAGAAAAGGTTGGAAAAACTTGAACAAGGTCTCAGGGAATTAAACGACAGCAAGAGACATGCAAACATCTGTGTCATGGGTGTCCCAGAAGAAGAAGAGAAGGGAAAGGGGGCAGAAGGAATATTTGAAGAAATAATGGTAGAAAATTTCCCAACCCTATTGAAGGACATAGATATTTCTGTCCAAGAAGCATGACATACTCCCATCCAAAAAAATCTGAATAGACCAACTCTGAGACACATACTAATTGGAATATCAAATGCCAAAGACAAAGAGAGAATTCTGAGAGCAGCAAGAGAAAAGCAATGCATAACATACAAGTGTTACCCAATAAGATTAAGACTCCACGGAGGCAAGAAGACAGTGATATGATGTATTTAAAATACTGCAAAAGAAAAACTTCCAGCCAAGAATCTTTTATCCAGCAAGATTGTCTTTCAAAATTGAGGGTGAGTTTAGAATATTCACAGATAGACAGAAACTGAGAGAGTTTGTAACCAAGAGACCTGCTTTGCAGGAAATACTAAAGGGTGTGCTACAGCCTGAAAAGAAAAGACAGGAGAGAGAGGCCTGGAAGAGAGTCTACAAATGAAGATTGTACTAATAAAGGTAACTGAAAGTGTCAAAAGAGTGATGAAAATAAAATATAACAGATAAAATCCAAATGTTTAAGAATAAACTTAACCAATGATGTAAAGCACTTGTATTCAGAAAATTACAACTCTGTGTTTAAAAAAAATTTTTTAAAGACCTAAATAATTGGAATAACATTCCATATTCACGGATTGGAGAACTAAATATCATTAGGATACCAATTCTACTCAAATTGATGTACAGATTCAATGCAATCCCAATAAAAATTCCAACATTTTTTAAATAAATGGAAAATATGATTACCAAGTTTATTTGGAAGGGTAAGGGTTACTGAATAGCCAGAAACATCTAAAAAAGAAAAGCAAAATTGGAGGACTCTCATTTCTAGACTTTAAGTTGTATTACCTAGCTACAGTGGTAAAAACAGCATGGTACTGGCATAAGTAAAGACAGACACATAGACCAATGGAACCAAATTGAAGGTTCAGAAACAGACCCTCACATCTATGGTTAAATAATTTTTTGACTAGCCTGTCAAAACCACCCAGCTTGGTCAAAACAGTCCATTCAACAAATGGTGCTGAGAAAACTGGATATCCATAGCAAAGGAAGGAAAGAGGACTCATATCTCATATCTTACACATCTATGCCAAAGATATACTGTGTTAATAATGAGGGAGTATGGAAAATGTATGCCAAATGTACACTATGGACCTGGTAATTATCAGATGATATTATCTTATAATCTGTAACAAATCTTCCACAACAGTGTGGTATGTTGATAGAGGGGTGTTGTTTCGGAATTCTGCACATGTGCATGATTGTTTTGTAAGTTTACCAACTGTCATAAAAATATATTTAAAAAATTATAATAGGGTGATTTGAGGGAAAAATACACCAAATGTAAGATAAGGACTAAGATTTTGACAATATTCTTTCACAATTTGTAAAAAATATCTCACGACAATGCAAGGTATTGGTGGAGGGTTGATGTATGGGACCCCTGTATGATGTTATGTATGGCTGTTGTTGTTTTTTGTTTTGTTTTGTTTTTTGTTTTGAGGAGCCTGCACCTTTATTGGCTGGACCAGGCTACTTGAGAGGGATGAAGCGGGAGGAGTGTGTGGCCCCGATGCCGGGCCAGCCATGCTTCACGGGCTTGTAGGTGATGGAGAACTCGCCCATATAGTGGCCGATCATCTCGGGCTTCATCTCCATCTGGTTGAACATCTTGCCATTGTAGACGCCCACCATGCTGCCCACCATCTCCAGCAGGATGATCATGTCACGCAGATGCGTCTTCACCACCTCTGGCTTCTCCATGGGCGACGCCTACTTCTTGGCCTTGCGCAGCTGTTTCAGCAGTGAGTGCTGCTTCCTCCGCAGGCCGCGGTTCAGCCGCCTCCGCTGCCACGCGCTGTCCATAGGACATGACCAGCAGCTGATCGAGGTCCATGCCGCATTAGGTGAACTTGCGGAAGGTGCGCTTCTTCTTTTGCTCCACTTCCGCCATCTTGCCAGCTCTTCGGAAAAGCTGTATGGTTGTTTCGTAAGTTTACAACTATTGTTATATACTTATTGTTTATGTATGTTCATGTATGAGATATACTTCAAGAAAGTAAAGAAAATCAATCTGCTATTCTTAAACTGATAGTGTAAGTAAAACAAATTTATTACATTGCACCTTGCTTTTATTTTTTCATAGGGTAGTATACAAAACTGGCCTCGGGATCCCTAATCAAAAACGAATTCAGAGACAGATTCCACACAGGTTCTCTGTTCAGGCAATTTTTTTTTTTTTTAGGAGATACTAGAGATTGAAGCAAGAACCTCAGACATGCAAAGCAGGCATTCAACCAATGAGCTACAACCACTCTCACATGTCTATTGACCTACAGGAACAACTAAGTTGCATTTCTCCAGAATCCTGACTTGACAAAAATAAGGGTTACTTATTGTAGTAAAAACAAGAGAGGATGATGGCAGTGTGGAATGCACAGTAATGTTGGGGGAGGTTGCTGATGAGGGCTGAATGGATGGTGTTGATGGAAAATACAAGGATGCTTATTGAGGGCCTGTGACCCAACAAGTAGACCAGAAATGTCCTGGAAGAGCAAAGCAGGTCCAGGGTCACCTGCAAACTCTGATACCAGATGGGGATGGGTTTGGGGTGGCTCTGTGGCTCTGCCTGGTGTAGCAGTTACCTTACCTCCAAATTAGTCCTTGCCTTCTTTAAAACATCAAGTGTCCTGGTCACTGAAATGACAAAACAGCCCAACAAAGTAGAAAATGACCAGCAAACCCATCATTGCCTTGGCTTGTGCTTTCTAATGCATTTCTTTCTGGTTTGGTGGTGAAGGGTTGACAGGTGGGCAGATTAAGAAGGGCAGGTTAGAATACCCAGGGCATGTAACTATGAATCCTGTCATCCAAAGAGTCAAGACAGGGGAGTGTCATATGCCCCAGGGGGATGGGGAATAAGGAACAGAAAAGATCAAATGGGGTATTTAGTGGTCATGGGAAATGTTTTTCATTACTTTAATGGACACAGGACATGGTAAATATCATCAAAAATTATTAAACTGTACCGTCTAAATTATAAACTATACTATAAACCATTGACAATGTTTAGTAGCTATGTTTCACTATCTGTATAACAGTTATAACAATGCTACCATCCACACACACAAAAAAAGGTTTTATTATGGGGTGAGGAAAGGAGAAGGAGGTTGGGTATATGAGAGTCTCTAGTATTGTGTGTGTGACTTTGCTGTGACCTAAAACTTCTTTGAAATTTAAATGAAAATTTGTGAGACACTGGGGAAGGAGAGGGGGAAGGTGTCACGGTACACACTGGACAACTGATAATGCAGTGATAAAAGGAAAAAAAAATAATTAAAAAATTTTTTTTGATTTTTTCCATTTTTTGAATGTCCCAATCTGTTAATTATATTTTATTTTTTTCTGCATTTCCATGAATTTTATCTCTTGCATTTAAGCATAATTATTTCATTTTCCTATTAATTGTATTTGGTTATTATATGGGCTTCATCTTCAAGGAAGATTTAGATCACAGAAGGGTTACAATGGGGGCTGCAGAGGATCATTGGTGGGGGGTGTCTTGGATGGGGGATTCATGGGAGGAATTTCACCCGAATATACATGAAAGATACATAAAATTGTTCAAATGATCAAGGGATGGGGCATGGTCACAGTGGGTAGACAACCACTCAATAAAGGAGGGAATACTGAATTCCCAGCCTGTAGGGCTCTGCCACATTCTCCAAGGGAGCAGCAACAGTCACCCGAGTGCAGGGGCAGTGTATGGCAAAAGAGGATGGTCCACTGATGGGTTCTTGTTATTGATGACTTGCCTTATGTCTTTGCTCTTGTAATTGAAATTTAGCCTATTGTTATGGTATACCTAAGGGTTGCTAGCTGAGAGCCTCCTTGTTGCTCAAATGTGGCCTCTCTCTAAGCCAAACTCAGCATATGAATGCATTACATTCCCTCCAGTGTGGGACATGACTCTCAGGGATGAGCCTCCCTGCAACGAGGAATTAATACCAAGTGCCAACTGGCAACATGACTGGAAAAAGACCTTGAATAAAAGGGGGAAAAGGTAAAGACAAATGAGTTCATGTAGCTAAGAGACTTCAAAGAGAGTCGGGAAGTCATCCCAGAGGTAACGCTTACGCACACCTCAGTAGGATCTCATAGAACACCAAAGTAGATATCACCCCACACAGAGGGGCTCCTGAGGGCTCTGGAGACACCCAGGTCCTATATAAGGTGGGATAGCCCAAGAGATTGATGCCTTATCAATGGGCTCTACTTTGGAATCTGTGCTCCTGAGAGTGACAGAGTTGGACTCAAATAAGTCCTCCCTGCACATGGTCCATGAGTCCCTTCTATTCAAACCTATATGTGATGCTGGAGTTTGTAGGTGTACTTCCAGAGACTGAAGCCTGTGGCCTGCCCATGTGCCAGCTGTGCCTAGAATCTCGGTGGAGCTGCAACTCCTACTCTACAGCTCAATGGACTCACCCAAGTCAGCTGGTGAGGAGATGATGATGGACAACAGCCATCCCAGGGAATGGAGAGAGCCTGCAGCTGCAGGCAGTATAATCCCATCCACCGTATGCATGGGATATAAGCCCACTCTCACTTGGAGGTGGAGTGGACATCACCATCCCAGACACCTCAGGATTGGGGGAAGAGCTATGGATTAGAGTGGACTTAATGGTATTCTGTTGAGGATATACTGTGATTCAAGCAATGGAAGAAATTATGACAGTGAGGTGGAGCCGGTGGCCACTAGACGCTTTCGGGGCAGGGAAGGGAAAAGCAGTTGCAATACAGGGGCTTTTTCGGGACTTGGGAATTATCCTGAGTGCCATTACGATGACAGATATAGGCCATTTTACATCAGCATATACCATGCAGAACTGTGTGGGAGAGAGTGTGGTCTACAATGTGAACTATGGTCTATGCTTAGTGGCAAAGCCCCAGGATGTGTATATTCATTACAGGTGATGTGCCACACTAATGAAAGACATTTATGTGGGATGTTATGGGAGGTGTGAGAGGTGGGGAACATGGGAATCCCAGTAATTTTTGTGTAACATTTATGTAATCTAAGCATCTTTTAAAATATTTATAAAAAATAACATTTATATAAGCAAATGCACATATATGCATATATATTTATATATCATTTTACAAATATTGGCTTGTATTGTGGAAAATTTGGTTTTTACCCACAATAAAAAAGAAATTAAATAAATAAATAAATAAATAAACAAAAGGAATAGTAAATGAATCACTTGTTTCTTTTCTTCACAACAAAACATGTTCCTTTAACTGAAAGGTATGTTATGAGAAAGCAATTAGTAATTCATGAAATTATTAGGTATACTTGCGCAACTCCAATATAAGTCCAAGACATACATTAAAAATGTTGACACCAAGAATGAATGGATTTATAGGGGATTAAACTCAACTAATCACCACTCTAGGGAGATGAAACTGGAATCATTTATCAGTGGAAGAATAGGAGGCAGAAGCCTTGCTGGATTAAAGATGTCCCATTGGAAACCAGGAAGAAATCTGATGGTGGAATGGGACATATCACAAAAAAAGATGAAAACGACCCTGCTCAGGTCAATGTGTTTTGGAGCCTGATTTCCTGCTCAGGCTTCTGTGATGGGTGAGGACAATCAGTGAATGAGCCAGAGTGGCTGAGTCTTGGGTGGTGTCCTGGGAAGCCAGTGAGAGGGGAAAGGTGGAGAGGGGAAAGAGAAGATGACCTAGCCATCACTGCAACCATCATGGCACCCTGAAGAGGGCAAGGCAGCCACCTGACCTATGTGAGGCAATGTCAACCAGCCAGGCAAGTGCTATGCTTGGCAGTGCACGTTCATGTCTTATGTAGTGGTCATAATAACATGAGCATGTGACTATCCCCTGATTTATCAGGTCATTGTCTGATAAATGAGCACCTAGCAGAATTAGAGAAAAATAAAGATTAACATGACCCAGGAAATGAAGGCAAAAGTGTTTGAAAGCTCAGCTTTAAAGAAACCCGAGCAGACATAGTTCCTAATGAGAATAAAGTAGAGGCTATCGCCATGGAGGTGATAGGGGATGTTGAAGTAAATGGTGTATCAAAAGGGGGAAAAAAGGAAGAGGAAGAAGAAATTAAATATGTCAAGAGCCTAGGTGTGGGGAAGAGCTAACATGGATATTAGGACCTGGTGAAGTGAGACAGATGAAGGACACTGAGAAGAGGGAGGGAACTGGTTAAAGATGCTCATCTGAAAGGGCAGGAGTGGACCGCTGCCCCCTGGGAGAAATGTGCCCATCCCTCAGTGCTTGCCCAGCATCCCAATTTCCTTAGGAATAGGGACAATTACTACACAGCTCAATGCCCCACACCTTAGGGAGTGGGAGATCAGGTTAGAAACTCCGGACAGGTCAGTTCCACTGAGACGGAGCCCAGTGCTGTGGAAGGACCACAGACTGGAGATCAGAAGACCTGGTTCTAGGTGCGTAAACCTGAGCATGTCAGGTAATGTCTCAATGCCTTAGTTTTCTCATGTAAAATACAGAGATAGTAGTGTCTGCCATGCCCTGCCTCAGGTGTAGTTACATATTTGAAAGCACTTGGTAAATTTTAAAGTGCTATACAAAGACAAGGAAAACTTATTAACATATACAGCTCCTAATTCTTGACTAATTCTTCTTGTGACAGGAACGTGCAGATTATTTCACCCAATGCTTCAAATGACTATAAAAGGAACATTTCACTACTATCCTCATCTTAAAAACAAAGAAGCTAAGGCTAAACTACCTGTGAGTTTAAGCAACTTGCCTACAGCAGACAACCTGTATATGGCAACATCTGAATCTGGATCTTGGTCTAACCCTCAGCCCCCATTGTCCTGTAGTCCACTATATTAGAGCACCTCCAATTCCACCTGACCCTAAGGCGCATGAGGGGGGCACAGCTGTCCCTTACACCTCAGGCATCCCGGTGACCACCCACTGGCTGAGGGCTTCCAAATTCCCTTCTCTTATACCTTTAAAGCATGGCTGCTTATTTCCAGGGTCGGTGCTGGCTGGGAAGTTCTGGAAGATGGAGGACAGCCTGAGGCTGGCTGTGTGGGCACTGCCATCCAACTGCTTCTCCAGCTGCAGTCGCAGACAATTGTTCACCTGAATGCTCTACTCCAGTTGCCTTCTCAAACTCAGACCTCTGCCACCAAATTGCTCAAGTGACTGCTCAAAGGGGCTTGGTGACAGCCATCCCAGCTGTGAGCTGAAAGAAGAGGAGGCTGATAGCCCTGAGCCATATTTCCAAGCACTTGTCAGAACACAGCTCCTGGCAGCCTTTTCAGTCAGGACCCCACTGTAATCTCAGGGTTGCAGGCAACACACAGCTGCAACACATCCGTGATAGAAATATTACCTTTCCTGCGTGGTCCTGGACACTCTGAGAGAGCAAGCACCCAGTCTGAAGTTTTCCTGTGGTATGAATTTCCCACATGCATGTAGAGGCCATGTGATTGGCAGATTAGGTAAACCCCATTGTTTCATTCTAATATTATCTGTAGTTCTACAAGCTAAATAGCAGTGTCTTCCAAGGAGAAGGGTGGGGGCTGAGGGAGGAGATGTGATGACTACCACACTCAGGAACCAAAGAGGAGGATGAAGGCACCAGACTGTTGGGTAGCAGGTAAGAATAGGAGTCAAGACACTGTGGGCCAGAGATCACAACTATGTGAATTTTTCAACTTCCCCATATATATATATTTTTTTACCTCCAATCATATGGTTGATTTCTATAAATTGGGGATGAAGAGAGCTAATAAATATTCTGCAAGGCTCCATTCCCTTACCTGAAAATCTTGAGGCCAAATCTGTTTTGAACAGAAACATTTGTTTCAGTTTTTAGCTAGAAAATAAGTTGCATATACCGTATCTTACATGATTCATCGAGTTGTGTCTAGAGATACGGCCTTCAATCTCCAATGAGCTATGTGAATATTCTAACAAAGTGCACCACGTCCACTGATATTTTAAATCAATCCAGGATTCCTTTTTATCCTTGCTTATTTTCATCAAATTGAGGTGAGCTCGCTCTTTCAGCTGCCTGAAACTTATTGCTTTTAAGCTTAGAACCCTCCCTATGTGAAGGGGAATGGGGAATTATCACAGAATTCTAAAATACCAGATTATTATTTTAGCAGGTGGCAAAATTCCTCAATAAAATTGTATTAAATTGAAATCCAGGCTTAAATCTTAGAGGCTATTAGCAGTGATTCTGAAAAGTTTTGTGACTGTATGGGTTTTCAATATGTGCTATTAACAGTATTCAAGATCCTTTCAAATGGTGATATTATTGGGATAATTCTTAATATTTTTTAAAATACGTTATTACCTGGATTTTGATTAACTTCTCCCTGGCCATCTAAGTGGGTGAAATGTGACTCTTGTGGCCCATTTTTAAGGATGTTCATGTCATCATTTCACCCCTGGGCTTTAGATGTGAGAATTCCCCTGTCTTATTTGGAGCCCCAGGCCTGCCTGGGGATTTTTCTGAGATAGAACTTGGAAGCTTCCATGATCTCCACAACTCCCAAGGTAATGGCCTCACTGGGATCATAGCAAAGGGGAGGAAGTTTGTGGGGAGAGCCAAGGGAGAAATGAGTTGGGGAGGAACACATATCTTTCAGGCCCATCTTGGCATTGCCATAAAGAGCCTCATAGATCTGTAGCTCCACCTGGAGGGACTGGAAGAGCTGCTGCTTCTCTTCACACTGCTGCTGCAGGAGGACCAGCTTGTGTTGCAGCCTGCCAGGCAGGAGGCAAGAGCCCACTGAGTTGTCAGAGCTGCCCAGCCACACCAGGCCACAGGCTGGAGTCAACCTTTGCATCACAGTGTTTAACCCTAGTGTTGACTCAGAAGTCATGACAACCATTGCTTCTATTTTACTGATGTGGAAACTGAGATCCAAGAGGTTAAATAACTTGCTTGGAGCCATACAATTGGTGAGTAGCCAAACAGATACACCAGCATGGTGTTTGAGCTGCTCCTACAAATGCTCTTTTCATGTTGACTTATTCCGGGGACAAGCCCCAAGCCTGGGGTAGAGACTTCCTAGGTTATGGTGAGACTAATGTCTTGTATCTGATTAGAAGGATGAGAGAATTATTCTCCAGGCTCTCAGATGTTGAAGGCTTCTACGACAGTATCATTTCTTGTCTACACTTTTTCAAATATATAACTTGATGTATTTTTAAATTTGGGACACTTGTTTTTTTTCTGGATTGTGGCAACTCTCTGATCTTCATGATTTCTCAAAGCTCAGTGACAGGGACTCTGCGAATAAGGATGCAGATCCTGTCAGTCTTCTGGGATGGACTTCACCTGGGCCTGGCAAATTGTACTCATTTAAATCTCTTACTAACTTCTCATCTGTGAAATCTGTTCTGTTCTTTCCAGGCATTCAGTTGTAATTTAGTAGTTCTGCCTTCTCTCTTATCTGTTAACTTATATTCCCTTCCACAAGCAATGACTTTTCCTATCAAGTCTTCTTGCAACAAAGAGGTTAATTTAGAATTATCTTTTAAAGGTTTTTTCCTTTTCCACAACATTATTTCATTCTTGGATTAATCCTTTCAGACACTATTCTTAATCTTATATGACTATTCAATACATATTTTTAAATAAAAATAATTCATTGTTAATAACATATTGGTTTGAAGAATTCAAATAACACTAAAGCCTTCTGCCTCCTCAGCCACATGGGAATTGGTGCCAACTCATGAATGCCCATTGAATAGGCCTGGGAAAGCTGTGAAGGACACTGTGATAGATTCATTAAAAATACTGAGAGAGGTGGCTCAAGTGTTTGAGCATCTCCTTTCCACATGGGAGGTCCTAAGTTTAATCCCCAGTATCTCCTAAGAACAAAATAAAAAAACAATAAACAAACAAACAAAGAACCAATTCAGGGGAGCCAATGTGGCTCAGTGGGTGAGAGCTGGCTTCCCACATATGAGGGCCCAGGTTCAATCCCCAGCTCCAGTACCTCAAAAAAATAATGCTGACCAGAGAGAGGAGCACTGAGTATAAGAGTGGGGATGGTTGAGGAGATATGAGGATGACACAGGAGATGCTGGAGGGGACAGAGCTGCAATAAAGTCTGGAGAAACTTGCAAAGGATTACAGGCTCTATCCTTTCTTCCTTTCCTGGTTCCAAGTCTGCTGTGAATGGGGGTAGGTAGAACTGACATCCAACTGGTTTCCAGTTTGACAGTTAGGGACTCTGGATCTGCAGTCTGGTTTGTTCAAAACTGAGGCTTTCCTGGAGGCTGTGCTTCTAGGGCCATAGTTGAGACATTTTAGGAGTGGATCTTGTAGA